>JAPCYS010003256.1:0-44540 GCA_028641055.1 Alopecurus myosuroides
GGCTCACGAGCGGCATCGGAGGCGGGCTCTTCTGCGTGCTCGTCGGTGGCATCTCCGACTGGGTCCTGTCCGGCGGCTATCGGTGGCCGCAGGAGCCCGACGGGTCACCGGCTGAAGACTCCGGTGGTGCGGGTGGGCTGGCGAGGTCCTATACCACGTCCAAGGATCACTCCGCCCCCGTGCCTAGGGGATTTTTTCCCTGCGGAGTTCAAAGATGAGGCGGAAGGTTCGTCGCCGTCGCTGCCGATCCGCGATCCACGATTACCGGAAGCGGACGCATTCTCGGTGGTTCAAACTGCAAGTCTACCGCGTGGGACCGGTGCGCCAAGTTCGAGACCCTGGGGCCACTTCCAGGCCGCTTTTGAGTACCTCTGGGCCAAGTCGAATCGGCCTAGGGTTCTCACGTCATCGAGAGCTGCGCCGTCTTCGCCTCTTTCTTCGACACCGACAGGTTCTACAGCTGCCGACGACGCCCCTCGTGCTGTGCGCCGTCGTTCTTTTCTTCAAGCGTTGCTCACACCCACGGACATGGCGGCTTCACAGCGCGCCGGCGGGCCGAGTGGAGTCCAGCCACCTGCGCCGGTTCCGGGTGGTCGAGGACGGGGCGTCGGGCGTGGCATGCTGGCGGGAGGTGGTGCTGGGCGCGGCCTGGCACCCAGCGTGGCCAGACCCATGTCCGGACCGCCGACGTTCGCGCCTGCGCAGGGGGTGGCGGCCAACCCTAGGCTGGTGCCTCCCCTCCCGGGTCTGGCTCACGCGGCGGCGGTGGTCGCGGGGACGAGCATGGCGCCAGCGGTTGCTGCCCCCGCAGCGGTTCCGTTGGCTGCAGCCGTGGCAGCGCCCGGAGTGGCTGGTACGGCAGCGGTTGGTACAGTTGGGCAGGTGTTCGCGATTGGTACGGTGGCGGCAACTGGAGTGGCGAAACGCAAGAATAAAAAGAAGAAGACGGCTCAGGCAGTAGCTACTGGACTCACGAGGCAGCTGTAGCATTACCAGCTCCTGTGGTCGAACAGCAGGCCCTCCCCGCCGCTGGACCCGTGGGAGCTGATGTTGCCGCGGTTGTGGCGGTTCGGAAGACTAGGTGCTGGAGATGCGAGGTGAACACACATGCGACTAGGGATTGTCCGGTGGAACACTACTGCTACGTGTGCGACTCAAAAACGCACCCTATGAAGAAGTGTCCTACGCTCAGGCTCCCTAAGCCGACTGTGTCCATTGGCGGGATTGGTAGCTTGCATACGATGTTCTCCCAGTTTCCGGACAGCTTGTTTCAGGAGGGAGATGTGTCTGGAGGACCGGTGGCGCTGGTCACTGTGGTTGGTTCTGCCGCTACGGCGAAACAGGTCGAGGTCACGGTTGCTCGCATGAGTTCTGCACCGCGGTGGAAGTGGGAAGCACTCCCCAGCGGAGATAATCGGTTCAAGGTCGTGTTCCCGTCTGTGGCAGAGTTGGAGAGATTTGATGGGATGGATTTCGGGGTGCCATCTCAATCTACTAGACTGCTGTTCAGCAAGTGGAAGCCAGTAGACGTTGAGCCTAAGCTGGAGTTCGAGCAGGCATGGGTTCATGTGGAAGGTGTGCCAAATCCACTGAGACACTTCATGGGTCTGTGGGCGGTTGGATCCCTCATCGGTATTACTTTAGATGTGGACCTTTTGGCTCTACGTCGCAGAGGTATTGTTCGGCTGAGGTTGGCACTGTCAGATGACGAGGTGTTCAACAAGGTGGATGAGGTGGGTCCTTACGTGAGAACAGATGGTGTGCTGCGTTTGAAGGGGTATAGCTTCACTTTTCGCCCGGAGCCTGAGGATTATGTGCCAGAGACAGATTTCGTACCTTATATGTGGGACTTGAAGACGCCCACGGAGTCTTCTACCAGGGGGGTCCGAGATGATGTACCTGATTCAGCTGCTGCCTTAGAGGGCGAAGCGGGGGATGTTACGAGTATGGCTATTGACTCGGGCCCTGCGGATGGTGGTAACTCGGCCCATACTGAGGCGTTGGAGTTGCTGAAGAACTATGCATTGACGCCAATCAACTTGTCCCCGGCCACTCCTAGGGGAAAGGAGATCGTGCGGTCACTGCAGTCATCAGGCGATTTTCTCGCCAAGTTGGCGTCGGTGGAGACGCCGTCATGTGTGGCTTCTTCGGGTGGCTCACAGGTGGCGGGATGCGCCAGTCCGTTCGTCGCCCAGGCGGGGCGGAAGGACGCGCTGCAGGCAGTCCACAGCAGCTCCCGTCGGCTAGCTGCTGGGCCAGGCGGGGCGGCCCTATCTGTCGCTCAGGCGGAGCAGACGGTAGGTGGCCGGCTAGGGCCCAGCCGCTCCAGGACGCATGCTGCTGGGCCGGGCGGCTCGACGCTATCCACCGCCCAGGCGCAGCGGATGGCGGCCCATTCGGCGCTAGGCCCGGATGCAGCGGCGCGAGGAGGGGAGCTGGAGGCTACCGCCCAGGCGACAGATAGTGGCGGCGAGCGGACTGGTGCTGGGCCTTCGCCGGCACTGCCTGTGCCTGTCGCTACCGGGCGGGGCGGCTCGCAGTTACCTGCTGCGCGCGTCGATGACGGGCCGAGGGAGCGCACGCCTCCCCCGGTTCGTGATGATTCGATGGCTGCGGTACCGGTCCCGGTCTTGGCGGGTGTGGACATGGTGGTCGGGGGGGTTTCTTCTTCGACATTGCCCCCCTCCGCCGTGGCGCCTTCCTCTGGAGTTCTTGGGCAGCCTAAAGGTGGGCTGAGACGTAGCGCTCGCCACCAAGTTGCTGCAGATGGGGCTTCATCGACGGACGAGGACGCCATGTCCAAGGCCATGCGGCGAAAGGCGGCACTGTACTCAGCTGCACCGCAGGGTATGGGTTCTTATCCTAGGTCATTTCTTTCTTTTTCAGATACCAAATTATCCTCTAGTTTAGGTGTAGTTGGTGTTTCTTTAGGAAAGAATGACAAGGAGATCACGTTGTCCACTAATGTGTTGAAGCATATGGAATTTGATCGTTTAACGGTCAAACCGAGTGCTTCTTCCATGGTGGACATACCTCATATGGATGATGATTCAGCGTATGCCTCTTCGGATGGACAGCTTTTATCACATCTAGTGGGGGAAGTTACTGAGGTGGGATTGGATGAGGACGGGCTTGGATCCTTAGTTGATCTATATGCATCCGGCCGGAAATCCAAAACCGCTAAGCAAAAGAGGAAAAACTCACCGCGAAACATCGCGAGACCGCCTAAGAATCCATGTGTTTCCCGATGAATGGCTTATTCACTAATAGCAGAGGTCTTGGAGACTACATTTGAATATTGCACAATACGTCAGGGATCACGATTTGGAGTTTCTGGCTATCTCCGAAACAGGGAGGCGAGATTTCCAAGTGAGTGTTTTGAACCGCCTTTCAGGTGGTATCGACTTTACTTGGCATTCTATTCCTCCTCGCGGTAGGTCGGGTGGCATCTTACTAGGCGTTAAAACTGATTCCTTTGATGTGTTAGCAAGGTCGGATGGTGATTTTCATATCAAATTACACCTCCGTAACCGTGCCGACAATTTCGTATGGAGTTTAGTCGCTGTGTATGGTGCTGCCCAGGAAGAGTTCAAAGAGGCTTTTCTTCGTGAGTTGGTTAACCTAGCTAATACTAATCCACACCCAATTTTAATTGGTGGTGATTTTAATATGCTAAGGTTTCCATACGAGAAAAGCCGGGGACGGTTTGATGGTCATTGGCCTTTCTTGTTCAACGCTGTCATTGATAGCTTGGACTTGAGAGAGGTTTACATGTCCGGAAGACAGTTCACCTGGGCAAATAGTTTGCCGGAGCCTACATACGAAAAGCTAGATCGCGTATTAATGAGTACCGATTGGGAAGATAAATTCCCATTGGTAACGGTACGTGCTCTAGAACGTATTGAGTCTCTGTCAGACCACGCTCCTTTGCTTCTTTCAACTGGTACATCAAAACCAAAAGGCCATACACAGTTCAAGTTTGAACTAGGTTGGTTTTTGAGAGATGGTTTCGATGAACTAGTAAAGAAAGTATGGCATAAACCGGTTTTAGGTGATAACCCAATACGGAGATGGAATAATAAAATGCGCAATTTGCGTAAATATCTCCGTGGATGGGCGAGACATACGACCGGGATGCTAAAGAAGGAGAAAGAACGTCTTTGTTCCATTATTGATGAGTTGGACCGGCTCGCAGAAACTAGGTTGCTATCTATGCAAGAGATTGAACTAAAAAGTCAATCCAATGCGAAAGTAGCACATATGTTGCGGGAAGAGGAACTCAAATGGTATCAAAGATCGAAGGCTCAATTCATTCTCGAAGGAGATTCGAATACTCGTTATTTCCATAATGTTGCTAATGGCAGACATAGGAAAAAAGGGATTCAAAGTCTCCAACAAGATGAAGGTCTCATCGAGGGACAAGAGTTTCTCAAGACCTATATCACAAAGTTCTATAAAGATCTGTTTGGGGCTCCTGAAGTAGGTAATATTACCATGGATGAGAGCCGCACAGATGATATTCCCCAAGTTTCAATGGAAGAAAACGCTTTTCTTACTGCTCCCTTCTCTGAAGAGGAGATAAAGAAGGCGATATTTCAGATGGAACATAATAAGGCACCTGGTCCAGATGGTTGTCCGGCGGAGTTCTATCAGCATTTTTGGGAAATCATTAAACATGATCTCCTAGAAATGTTTGACAGCTTACAGAGTGGACATCTGGAGTTATATCGCCTTAATTTTGGGGAAATTGTTTTGTTACCTAAGGTTTTGAACGCAGAACGGATACAACAGTACCGTCCAATCTGCCTTCTTAACGTTAGTTTCAAAATCTTTACTAAGGTTGCAACTATTAGGCTGAATTCGGTAGCAGACCATGTGGTAAAACCTACACAGACTGCTTTTATGCAGGGTAGGAATATCCTAGATGGGGTCGTGACTTTACACGAAACCGTACATGAGTTGCACACAAAAAAGCTTAATGGGGTAATCCTTAAAATAGACTTTGAAAAGGCCTATGATAAAGTGAATTGGGAGTTTCTACAACAGACTCTGAGAATGAAAGGATTTTCAGAGGAGTGGTGTACCCTAGTTCGCAGTTTCGTAGCTGGAGGTAGTGTGGCTATCAAAGTCAATGACGATGTTGGCCGATACTTCCAAACAAAGAAAGGCTTGAGACAAGGTGATCCGCTATCGCCCGTATTGTTTAATATTGTGGCAGATATGTTAGCAATCATGATCGATCGAGCCAAAGAAAATGGCCTAATTGAGGGAATAATCCCACATCTTGTAGATGGGGGATTGTCGATCCTTCAATATGCAGATGATACAATTCTCTTTATGGAGCATGATTTGGAGAAAGCGGCGAATCTGAAATTAATACTTTCAGCGTTCGAGCGATTATCCGGATTAAAAATTAATTTTCATAAAAGCGAATTGTTCTGCTTTGGCGAGGCCCATGATGCAGTTGCACAGTATACCGAGTTATTCGGATGCGAGCAAGGTCAGTTTCCTATTAAGTATTTGGGAATACCAATACATTACAGGAGATTGACTAATGCAGAATGGGGCCAAGTCGAAGAGCGTCTGCAGAAAAGGCTAGCTAGTTGGAAAGGAAAATTGTTGTCACTTGGTGGACGACTGGTACTCATTAATTCAGTCCTTACTAATATGGTACTGTATATGATATCATTCTTCCAGTTACCCAAAGGAGTCTTAAAAAAATTGGATTACTTCCGATCTAGATTCTTTTGGCAAGGTGACAATGAGAAAAAGAAATATCGATTGGCCAGATGGGATGTAGTTTGTCGTCCACGAGATCAAGGGGGGCTTGGTATTCATGATCTTCAAGTCAAGAATTCAGCCCTACTTGGTAAATGGATTTTTAAACTACTAACCGAAGACGGCGTTTGGCAGACTATCCTGAAACGTAAATACATAGGCTCGAAAGCAATGTCACAGGTCACGTGGAGACCAGGTGATTCACACTTTTGGGCTGGACTCATGGCGAACAAAAATAAGTTTTTTCGCTATGGGGTATTTAAGATTAAGGATGGATCACAGATACGGTTCTGGGAGGACAAGTGGTTAGGCAATACCACACTCAGAGAACAGTATCCGGCCTTGTACACCATTGCGCGACATAAGGAGGATACGCTGGCTACGGTCATGCAAACATCACCTCCTAATGTTACGTTCAGGCGAGATTTAATCGGGCCTAGACTAGTGTCTTGGCAAAACCTGGTTGATAGATTAACTACAGTTACTCTTACACCAGGCGCTGATGAATTTCGATGGAAGATCACTAAGAATGGACAGTTCTCGGTAGACTCCATGTACAGAGCCATGATCCAGTCGGATATGTCAGTCGATATATTCAAAAATGTATGGCGTATGAAAGTGCCGCTGAAGATTAAGATCTTCGCGTGGTACCTTCGTAAGGGGGTCATACTCACAAAGGATAATCTTGTCAAACGTAATTGGCATGGAAGCTCTAAGTGTGTTTCTTGTTCTCACGATGAGACAATTAAACACTTATTCTTTGATTGCTCATTTGCGCGTTCTATATGGTCCGCTATCCAAATGGCTTCGAATCTATATCAACCCACTTCCGTTGCGAATATATTCGGTAACTGGTTGAATGGGGTAGATAAACGATTTAAAACTATTATTAGGGTAGGAGCGCTTGCCGTTATTTGGTCGCTCTGGCTATGTAGAAATGACAAGATTTTCAATGATAAATTTTTTTCTCGTATGCAGGTTCTATTCAGGAGCACAGGTATTCTCCGTTCGTGGTCCACATTACAGCGAGGGGAGTTACGAGGCCTTTTTATGGAGGCATGTGCACGACTGGAGCAGGTGGCGAGGGATATTTTTATCCCACATGGATGGCCGCTTGATCTACGGATTGATGCTCCATAGCTTTGACAGTCTACAGAGGATTTTGTAGCTTTGTCACTCTTGTTTATTCTCAGTTTCGGATTGAGGCTGTGTGCATCGCACGATGCAGAGGCCGGGTGTAATGCTTGAATTTTTTGAGTAATAAAGCCCTTTATCAAAAAAAAAAAAAATATATCCTCAAAGCTCCCTGTCTCTCTTTCTGTGCAAACTGAAAAGGTCAGAGATCTCGTTGGTGAGTCTGTTTGCCGTTGGCGGTTCGAGGCTGGATGCATGGCAAGCGCGCAGGAGACGATGACGCGGGTGGCAGTGCTAGGGAGGGGCCATAGGTGGCGGGCCAGAATGTGGCTGCAGGTTAAATTGAGCGCGAAAGAAAATATGTGATCCAAGCGTTGACATTTGATTGGAGATGATGAATTGATGATCATGGGTTGGCCAGGCACTGGAGGATGTCAACAGATGAGAGCAGGGACGGGCCGACGACCCCTGCCCGTACAGAACCGGAGCCGGGTTTTGACTTAAACGTACCGGACTTCAAGTCGTGTCGCTCTCGCCATGGGACGACAAGCTGTTTGCGTGATTGGCAGAGCTGTCCCGCTACAGGTGTCGTGTACCTACATTACATACGGAGTACTCTAGAGTATATATACGTGTGGGCGTGGCATAGCAGTCCCTCTCACGATAAATAAGAACGGCAGATCAGGAGAAAAAACTTGAGACCTGCGGCTGGCCGGTAAATGTGGTTCCACGAGCCCATGCAGACAGACTGATGCATGAAACTCTCAGGCCACTCCACAGACACAAAGAGATGGGAAAAGAGTCGACAAACAGCGTCGGCATCCCGACGACAGCGACACTGAAACAGGCAGGGAGGCAACGCGACCCGAGCCCATCGAAATCATATGGCAAAAGTCAGCTACCTGCTGGCAGCTTGAAAGTCTCTTTGAGCTAGGTGGGTGGCGCTGGAAAGAGCAGCAGTAATGGATACTGTGTGAGTGTGTATAGTCACTCGCTTCAATTCTCGATGCCGATGGAAATAGGACGTACTGTACTCGCATGAGGCGATGCGATCCATCGTTTTCCGTCGGCGCGCAGAGGCGGCAGCACCGTGCGAGCCCATTGATGGCAGCCGAGCTCGCGGTCAACCCCGTACACACACGCACGCAGACGCTCGATCCTCCGGCAAGCTTCCCTCGCGCTTCATTCCGGCTCTGCGATCTGGAGACGCGGTCAGTTTCAGCTACCAATCCCGTCGACCACGCGCCGCGCGCGCGCGGGGAGCGGTCGTTATCCGCTGCTCTGCTGGGACGCGAGTCTGTGATCCGGTGAGGGAACAGGTGTCAGGTGGGGCACGGTCGACGCGACGTGCGATTTGTCAACTGCCTCCGCGCGCCGCTCGTCAAATGCAGGTAGACCTTCGCTGGGAAAATCCTAGACTTAGCATTACTCCCTTCGCTGTGACGCGGGTCCTGAAAGAGATGTGGCTGGCTCGGGCGGTGCGCGCGGACGAGACGCAAGCAACAGCAGATGGCTGCGAGCCGTCGGCGTCAGCACTACGGGAGAGCCTTGATACGCCGACGGCCAGGCGCAACGCCGACGGGGATTTGTCGGGGCCGTCGGCGTATCGGGCGAACAGGGCTGCCAACAAGGAGGCCGTCGGCGTAGCCCTCCCCGTCGGCGTATACGGCCATACGCCGACGGCCACCGTCGGCGTACAAAAGGCCGTCAGCGTATACATTTTTTTTAAAAAAAAAGTGTTAATAAATAGCCTTTATAATATATATATTTATTTTCATGTATATTTTCCATGTAGGTATAGTTTTTTAAATATATTGGAACGGTTAGCACATTCGAATTTCGACATCCTCCCTCCCGCATAAAATAACGACGTGAATCCGGAACGGGACCCTACACCATAAAATATAAAATAAATAAAACATAAACATATAATACACATGTAGAACATAAATTTGTAGCTTAATTTTTACATAACCCGAAGTTTCAAAACCCTCTCTGAGAAAAACACTATTAACGTGTGCATGCGTCATGTACACCCCTAGACGAACATCGAAAGGGGGTAGAACGGTAGAATCTCAACTTCTTTTATGTTCCTATGGCCTATCTTAACACAACCAAGTCACTAGTTCCACAATACTACCCCCTTTCAACGTTGTTACCGCGTTTATCCGTATAAGTCCGGTATTTCTCCACCGGGTCTAGGTTTTCACCGGAGGGGGGCTACGGAGCGTCCGACTCCCCACACAAGGTAGGGGTGTCATACCATGTTAGTATAGGTGTGTTTTGGTCTTTGTATGGCAAATATTGCACTCCGGGGTGTGACCCGCTTCCGGCATCCGCTTCTCTCTCGAATTTACATGCGCTTATAGGGGTGAAACTCCCGTATCGGACGAAACGTCGGGAATCTTCCGAAGAGCTGGGTTCTACCTATGTGTTTTGTGTTTCTATGGGCTACCCTAACACAACCAAGTCACTGGTTCCACAATGCTACCCACTTACGACGCCGTTACCGTGTGTATCCGTATAAGTCCGGTATTTCTCCAGCGGGTCTAGGTTTTCACCCGAGGGGGGCTACGGAGCGTCCGGCTCCCCCACACAAGCTAGGGGGTGAATTTTTTGGAATTTTCTAACCCCGTTTGAGGAAAAAGTCAAGGCGGCGGGCATGACTGTTCGTAGCTAGGCGTTGAATATTGAGAAACTCTTGGTGTATCTATGTTGAAATAGGTACTTGTGTACCTAAAAATGATTTTTGCCAAAAATCATGAGCAAACTATGAGGTACATGTAGTTCAAATTTGACCAGTTTCCGGCGAAATCGGCAGAAACTTCTGTTCTTCAAAAGAGGTGGATGGAAACCTGTTCATATGAAACAAATTGGTTATTTGTGCATCTAACATGCTCTAGTATTTTCAAAAATTATAGCTCTCGAGTTTTGCATCATATTTATGGTAGGTCCTTCACAAAAAACCCATTTTTTTTACAATCGGAACATAGAAAATGGTTTTTTGCTTCAATGAAAAGGAAAACTTCCTCCGTCAACATTGTCCGTGCTTCCAAGATGCATGTTTGTGTGTAATATGGGAACATTTTAACAAACTATGCCATGGATATGACCATAACACTCGTCATTTGGGCCGAAACCCTAGAATGTTCGTAGGAGATAGCTAATTTTTGTGAACACATTTTCAACACAAATGTCGTATTCCAAGTTTATTATTTTTGGTGTATACTAGTACCTATAAAATGACAAGGTCTCGCATCATTTTGGTTTTTTTGAATTTTTTGGAATTTTCTAACCCCGTTTGAGGAAAAGTCAAGGCGGCGGGCATGCCTGTTCGTAGCTAGGGGTTGAATATTGAGAAACTCTTTGTGTATCTATGTTGAAATAGGTACTTGTGTACCTAAAAATTATTTTTGCCAAAAATCATGAGCAAAACTATGAGGTACCTGTAGTTCAAATTTGACCAGTTTCCAGCGGAATCGGCAGAAACTTCTGTTCTTCAAAAGAGGTGGATGGAAACCTGTTCATATGAAACAAATTGGTTATTTGTGCATCTAACATGCTCTAGTACTTTTAAAAATTATAGCTCTCAAGTTTTGCAACATATTTATGGTAGGTCCTTCACAAAAAAAACCTTTTTTTTACACTCGGAACATAGAAAATGGTTTTTTGCTTCAATGAAAAAGGAAAACTTCCTCCGTCAACATTGTCCGTGCTTCCAAGATGCATGTTTTTGTGTAATATGGGAACATTTTAACAAACTATGCCATGGATATGACCATAACACTCGTCATTTGGGCCGAAACCCTAGAATGTTCGTAGGAGATAGCTAGTTTTTATGAACACATTTTCAACACAAATGTCGTATTCCAAGTTTATTATCTTTGGTGTATACTAGTACCTATATAATGACACCACGCGAAGGTCTCGCATCATTTTGGTTTTTTTTGAATTTTTTGGAATTTTCTAACCCCGTTTGAGGAAAAAGTCAAGGCGGCGGGCATGACTGTTCGTAGCTAGGGGTTGAATATTGAGAAACTCTTTGTGTATCTATGTTGAAATAGGTACTTGTGTACCTAAAAATGATTTTTTCCAAAAATCATGAGCAAACTATGAGGTACCTGTGGTTCAAATTTGACCAGTTTCCACCGGAATCGGCATAAACTTTTGTTCTTCAAAAGAGGTGGATGGAAACCTGTTCATATGAAACAAATTGGTTATTTGTGCATCTAACATGGTCTAGTAATTTCAAAAATTATAACTCTCGAGTTTTGCAACATATTTATGGTAGATCCTTCACAAAAAAAACCTTTTTTTACACTTGGAACATAGAAAATGGTTTTTTGCTTCAATGAAAAGAAAAAAAAAATCTTATATATGATGGAAATATTATATGGACGTCATATTTGAATTTATCTCATTTTTCTAATCGATATAGACATATTATTTGTCAAATTTTGATTTACGGATTTATAGATATGAATTTTTGAATATTAAATAGAAAAAGCAAACATGTTAATTATTATTTAAATTCAAGATTATTTGAATTCAAATTTATTATTAGTTATTATATTTTATTTAAATAGTTGTTTGAATTCACAAAATAAAAGAGTGTGACATGATAGTCCAAGGGTTAAGGTTAACAGGATTGATTGCATAATATTATCAACAACACATCAGTTGTTTCTATGTAGATCACAGTGAAGGAACTACGAAGTTAAGCGTGCTGGGTCTGGAGCAATCTGGTGATCGACCGGGAAGTGTTAGTAGAAATGAGTAATTTAGATTAGAATTAAAAATTGTTAAAGATATGACTATAGTGTGATTAAGTGGTTAAACAAGTCAAATAAAAAAATATGCAGAAAAAAAAATCGAAAAAAAAATTCGAAAAAAAAATCTATATACGCCGACGGTGACGTATACGCCGACAGGGCAAGACGCCGACGGCCACCGTCGGCGTATTGATTCGCCGACGGCAATGCCGCATACGCCGACGGTGGCCGGCCGTCGGCGTCTCGCCGCTGTCCCGTAGTGACCAGGGCGACGAACGCGCCGTGTTCATAGCGGCGGAAGCTGTGAGTGTCACTAGAGGACGGACATCACGGATCGGATAGCTCGCTGGTTCCTTGCAGTGTCCACTGGGATTGAACCGGGGAGATTAGCAGCTAAAATCTGTTGCCAGGAATTTTTTTCTTTTTGCATCGCAGTTTGCTAGAAATAGTATTCCATTGATACTACGTGCAATTATATAAAGAAAGTTATTTCTGATATCCAACGTACTGAAACAATCGAAAAGAACACGAGTATTAACGGTATCTATGTGAGTAAACAGCTAAAACCACTACGGAGTCCACAGCGGCGGAGCTTAAACAAAAATGCTGAGGGGGCGAAAGACAAAGACTAAATCTTTTATATCTAAATCTAAGCTCTTCGTAAACAAATTCTTCACAAACTAGTACAAAGTTAGGGGAGGGGAAAATGACTAATGTTTTTACATCTAAACCCTTCCTAAAAAAAATCTTCACAAACTAGTAAGCTCCGCCAGTGGTGTCTAGTTAAAGGTGCAACACACTGCCATTCCGCTAACCTTGGACGGTTTCGGAAAGCTATATTCGTTGTCCACCCCACCAGGTGAGAACTAAAGATCACTAGACAATAGACATACACCGACGACAGAATGCTGCAATTTCTTCTTACCAAGATGAGACCGGTGAGGATAACCAAAACCAAGAGTTGGGGTGCCACTAGGGGAAGAGGGAACCCTTCAAGAAGCGAAAAGGTGGGCCGCCGCGAGGACGCGCGATCCCCCCACCTCCCCACCCCCCTCTCCCGGCGCGCGATGCACAACAGACTGAGATGTACAAACATTACGGAACATGCGGTGTGCCTACTAAAAAAAGAAAATCGAGAGTACAAACTACACATAAAAAAGGGTGTACAAAAGCATATAGAAGAGGGCGTACACCACGATGCTACTCAAAGTATACTCACTGCTTCTGAATGTATATCCATGCGGTACCTGGAAAGTACACACATGCTGCTACTGGAAGTACACACGTTGCGCTAAAAAGTACACCCATGTTGCTGAAAGTACACACGTTGCTACCGCACCGACGATGTACCAGAAAGTGCACCCACACTGCTGAAAGTACACGCTGCTGATGTATACCAACGATGTACCAGAAAGGGTTGCTCAAAAAAAAAGTACCAGAAAGTACACTCATGTTACTACTGAAGTGCACGCCGCTGATGTACACCGTAACAGAAAGTACATCCACATTGTTACGGAAAGTACACGCTGCTACTAGATGTATACCGAAACTGCTACTGAATGCACACACTGCTAATGGATGTACACTCACGCGTTGCTACTGAACGTAAGTATAAAGTATACACAACAGGAAGTATAAAGTAAAAAAAATCATAACTATCAACATGAATCTAATTTTAAAGGTCTCGACACGAGGATATCCAATATGAAAATGATTTGTTATTTCGACAAACGGTTTCCAAGATATTTCTTTTTTCAAATGGATTTTAAAAATAAATAATAAATGCGTGTAAGCTTCCCCTCTTTTCTAGGCCACGGTTAATGAAAGATCGTGGGCCACAATTGTGGAATATGCAGGACTTGCCATCCAATTGTTTCCGATGGCCCAAGTTTGGATCTATACTTGTCTAAAAAAGATAGAACGCCTTAATTTCACATTAATCCCTCTGTTACTCATATATAGAACCACAACAGTATTACGATCCAGTTAATCGTTCCTTAACTAAATTTGATAAAAGAAACAACTTTATTATTTTGGCGATCACTTTCCTTAGTACAGAACCAGTGGATTTCCTTTTCCTCGCTCAATAGAAACATCAAAAGTAAACTGAACAATCCACCACTGCAATTCATAAAACATAAGCTAGAATTGTAAACACAGGTTGACATCAACACATCGCTGAAACACATCCGCAACATGAACCTAACATCCAATACAAAAAAGTTCACTACTCTTGAACTGAGTTTTTGCACACGACTGCTGGTCACTACTCTTGAACTGAGTTTTTGCACACGACTGCTGGTACACGCATATGCGAAAGTAGCAGCACAACTGTTGGCCAACCATACTAAGTACGACGACTCTTATTCATACACCAGTCTTACTTGCCACCTGCAGAGACCCCGACTAATCTGACAGCAGAGAAGCTTACCTGGAAATCAATGTCACACTGTTTAGCATCACGCATATGATACACACCAGTAGAAAAGAACTTGACACAAATCCTGAGTTTACAGTTCAGCATCTTGTGCTATTCTCAATCTCGTATGATGATACAACACAGGTGATGTAAAATAGGCAAGGCCTAATGTTAAAATAGCTCCGATAGTACACAACAATTCATATGACAGAGATACATCTACCAGAAATATACCAACCATACAACTAATAGTGCATGCATCATTGATATACACCTAGTTTCAACATCCGCCTACGGCACGCGGGTCATAAATTACTTTCAATGAAAATAACATCACCTGCCACCGCCATGTAAAAAAAACGGTTCGTTAAAAAGGAACACAGAAAGATGCCTCGCTCCTCACGAAAACGGTTCGTTAAAAAGGAACACAGAAAGATGCCTCGCTCCTCACGATGCCGACGGATCCCACCATGCCGACAGTGAGATTAAATTCTTGCTGTGGCGATGAGGAATAGACAGCGATGTAATCGACCATAGACGAGCAAGAGTGGATAAAGCCAGTGGTCGGACGTAGTCCAGGAAGAGACAGGAAAACGTGTGAAGCACTTCCCCAACATTATCACCCAACTCTGAGTGCAGGTTGTCGGTCGCTGGAGAAATGCCAAGACTACTGCTTTCCTCGCCCTATTGCACAGCATGAATAGGAATGCTGGTGGCCATTGTTGAGCACTGTTTTGGGATGTGTTTTCTGTGGAATGTTCTACCGACAGGGATGTCTCCTTGTAGACCTTGTATCGATAACACGCAGGAGCAGGGTCTGCCTAACCAAGAAAGAGTCCCCTAGGATATCACAACCTCCTAATAACGTGGGAATGTGTATGTTTATGAGAGGGAGCCATCCCTCTTGATAGTACATTCCACGGAAAACACATCCCAGAACAGTTCTCTGCACGGCCGCAACCGATCCTCACGTCCCATCTCCTTGTTGTACAAAAGAGCATGGAGAGCAGTAGTCTTGTCTCCAAACTTTTCGCTGGTAATCAACAACCTACGCAGGTACTTGGGCAATAAAGCTGGGAAGTGCTTCGCATGGCTTCTGGTTTCATCAACTCTTCCCTATGTACGGCCGACTACGACTACATCGCCATCTATTCCTCCGCATTAATAATTTAAGAAATTTAATCTCGAATCCGTTTTCTTCTGGTGTGTTTACCTCAATGATGCATGCAATACCAGTTTTTATCTATATTATTGCTAGTATATTTTGTGTAGACATCTTTATCATCTCAACTGTTGCATACTATCTCAACTATTTTAATTTTAAGCCTTGCCTATTTTCCAACAATATGCTTATCATTCTTTGTAGGAAATATGTTCCCATCATTAATATTTTTTTTTAACTGAAGTGATATCAAAATGAAACTCGACTAACATACAACAAAGTTTGTTTGCCCGTCAGGATTACTTCATAGCTCAAAATTAAAATGAATAACGAAATATCAAGGTCACCCTACAGTGAATGTTAACTACAACGTGTACAACACAACTGCCTTATTGCAGCAATTATTACTTATGAGTAATTTGTAGCTTGGAAGGGATGTCAAATCCCCTGTGATTTCATCTAAAATTTTGCCAAGCCATGTATTACATCAATTCTAGCAGATTTTGTGAGTTATTTCTGAAGTCAGGTCAAATCCAACTCTGCATACCAGTACAGCAGCAGCAGCTATCGTGATTCACGAAGTATCAGAGAAACATCTCATTTCACACTAAACAGAAGAATCAATTTCATAGAATAAAACACCTAAAGAACCTCATTATGCGCTGTGGCTGCTCCTACTAGGCTACCACCAACGGGATATGAAACCGGAAATGGAGGGAACTGCAACCCAGACATCGTGGCTTGGCGCTTGGAGAATCATGACACAAGGACATGGTAGCATGCTGTAACCAATGGTTGCTGAAAGCAAATGAAGATCAAGAGACAACCCACAATTGAGGGGTAAGGCGTGCTGGGCCTAAAGAACAAAATCACCACCGAGGGACAAGCAAGAAATATTCTAGGGGGCACGTTGAACTGAGAGATGGGTGTAGGAGCAAATCAAAGATGTTCTGGAGTGAGCTGAGCTTAATTATTGTGATTAGGAGGTAGGGAAAAAAGAATTACAGGGAACAGTGGGAGGCAAAATGGGAGGGAGGCTCGAAAAGGGTCAGTAACACTGGAGGCTTCTGGGTTTGTGTCCATTGTAGTCAAATTGGAGGAAGATGCCAGCCTCAGGATTAAGGAGGAAGGTGCAGGTTTCTCTATGGGAGGTGCCAGTTTTTTGGATGTAGGATCATGTAAAGTGATATCACGTCTACATAACATGTTTGATTCATGGGTCATGGCTGGGTTATTTAGGAATTTTTTGGTAAAAAAAATAGCGAGGTTAAATTGAATCCTGTACAGCTCAGATCAACTTAATAAAAAACAACCTTTTAAGTTTTACTTTTCACGTAAGTTATTCAATCCTAGTGCAATATAAATCAAGGAGTGCAGAATTGGCTCATCTGACAATCACATGCCTAGGAGAACAACCGCACGTGTAGGTACTCTCAAATCAACTGTTTCGAAGTAAATACACATGCATCAATAGCATTATAAGTTACAACACTACAATGTGCTTTACAACCTCAAATATCTGTTCGATAATTTGCTACAACGACCATTGTGGTTATTGACTCTATTTTGATGCTAAATAGGCAGCATATTATAGTCCTCGTTTTGAGTACTAAGATATACTCCCTCCGTTCAACAATAGATGAATTCCATTTGTCCAAATATGGATGTATTTAGACATGTTTTAGTGTCTACATACATCCATATCTAGACAAATGGAAGTCATCTACTGTTGACTGGAGGGAGTATGTCCTTTATCTATATCTGGTACCACAGAATAAAGGGGAGCAACAATGCATCCAGCAACAATACTTGACAAGACGTGCAAATATTATACTAAGAATCAATAGAAGGATTCCATCATGGCACAAGCGCACGATTCTACTAGTTAGAAACACGGACAAACCTATCAACAGGAAGTGTCCAGTACCCCCTTACAGATCAATCGAATGAAGCACAGTACACGATAAAGGTTCACCTAATAGGATTGGGAAAGCACACGATTGTCCAGATATCCCCACCCCACCCCACCCCACCCCACCACCACCACAAAACACACATGAGTTACTCATATTCATGTAAATAAGTGTCAAAATCTTAGGTTGGTGTCATACTCATACCAAGCACATTACCATACCAAATCATATCGGCAAAAGCTGAGCCTTCTGTAGCTTAATATGCAGTAGAAAATGACTCTTTTTCATCCACTCAGATTTCAACCAAATAGGCATCATATTATAGTCGTCTTTTTAACAATTAAGCGAAATGTCCTTGTCTATATCTGGTACCACGGTACCACATAGTAAAAGGGAAGCAACAATGCATCCAGCGGCAATACTTGACGAGTAATAATCGATAGCAAATTAGCAATGATTCCATCGTGGCTCAAGCGTATCATGCTACTACTTAGATGCATAGACAAACCTATCAAAGACAGACAATGAGGTGTATCTATTATCCACTTACATGATACTGAATGAAACACATTTCAAGATAATGGTTCAACTAATTGGTTTGGCAAACAACATGCATTGTCATAAACATAAATATCTGATCAAGCACACTACTAATCCATATCAGCAAAGTTAAAACTTCTGTAACTTAATATGCAGGATAAAAGTACTCACTTTCGTTCATGCAGATTTCGACGCAATCATTCCAGTCTTCCGGGCATAAGCGAAAATCCCGCCGGCCTCAATGACTGGCCCTGCATCACCAATTGGCTTCAGCTTGTACTGCTTGCCGGAGGTGTGGTTAATCATGACCGAGTTATCGAGGTCCACTGTGACCACATCCCCAGTCTTGCACTCCTTGCTGGCACCGCTGTCGGCGAGCTCCAGGGGTACACCTCCCCGGTGGCCACGGAATTGCGGAAGAAGATGCGGGCGTAGCCCTCTGCCACGACTGCGCGCGCGCCGGCGGCTCCGAGCGCGACGGGCGCGTGCTCGCGGGAGGAGCCGCATCCGAAGTTGGCGCCGCCGATGATTACTTTGTAGCGGGACGACTCCTCGCCGGGGGCTACAAACGGGATTGGGTAGGCCGCGGTCGGGAGGCCTACGAAGGCGAAGGAGCCGAGCTTGCGGTACTCATCGGGCTTGGATGGCACGAGGGTCAGGTGCTCGGCAGGGATGATCTGGTCGGTCGATGTTATCCCCCACGACGAAGCACTCGCCGTGGAACGCGGCCGAGGACGGCGAGTCGCCCGTGGCGGCGGCCGCGGTTAAGGGCCGAGCACGGCGACATCTCAGCGAGACGGCGCCGCGGAAGCAAGGGACGGCCTGAGTGCTGGCTCTGGTGGGCACTCGGCCGGCGGCTAGCACAGCCGTCACCATCGCCCCATCCGTCAACGATAAAAGAGGAGCCGCCGTCATGGTGGCAAGTCCGTGTGGTACAGACTGGAGGGGCGAGGTGCGGGGAGGAAATTAGGGCCGGCGGCTTTTTCTTGCAGTCTCTGAGATTGCCGCAAGAGCTTTTGGAGGCTCTCATTTCGTAAGCGCTACGATACATGGCACTATCGGCCCAGCACCGTGTTCTGGGCTACATTTTTTTGGATAAAAGTATTTCCCCTGATTTTATTAATGAAACCATGTTTAGAGATTCCAAACGCCCTCGAGTTCATATGCTCCTGACCCATTAAAAAAAATTAAAATTCAGTTTTATAAACACGATACATATTTTAATTGGTCTATATTTATATCAAAATGAATGTATGTAGACATATTTAGTGTGTAAATTCACCCTTTTTAATTGAATGTAGATCAAACTAAAATATGTATCATGCCTTGTAAAAGTGAACGGGGAGAATAGTAAATATTAATAAAAATATATAAAAAAATGTGCCAACCACCATACTCTCCCCATTTCTAGTTACTCTGTGTATTAGTAGTTACTCTGTGTATTAGGATTGTCTTAAGTTAAATATTGTAAAGTTTAACCAAATTTTAAGAACAAAAAATGAATAGTTTAAATATCAAATGGGTATAATATGAAACTATATTCCATGATGAATAATATGATATTCATCTAGTATTGTTGATGTTAATATTTTTTCTAAAAATTTGGTTAAACTTTAGCACGTTTAACTTTGAACAAACCTACTATACGTAGTAAAAAAGAAATAGAGGGAGTACTCCCTCTGTGTCAAAATAATTGTCATTGGAATAGATGTATGTAGATGTATTTAAATCCTATATGTATCCATTTTACCCCATTTATATGACACTTATTTTGGGACGGAGGGAGTATTAAAAATCTATATATTTGTAAAGTTTATGACGAAATGATATTGTGCTTATTAGTGCGAAAAAACAAATCAGTAGGCAACGTGAGATTTAAAAGTAATTTATGTAGAGCACTAGTTTTGCTTTTTCACTGTCGAGACATCGTAGTAGTTTTCATAGACGGGGGTGCCATGAGACTACGGTAGAGACGTGGGGTAACGGGATAGCGTAGTAACACAGAACACGGGATTTTACCCAGGTTCGGTACGTCGCGACAGTACGGCGTACCTACTCCTGCACTTCTCACTAATTGGGACTAAAGCCCGTATAACAGGGTTACAATGTGAGGGAATAGATCTAGCTACTCGGCGAGGATGAACTTCTCGGCGAGTTGCGTAGAACTTGAACTTGTGTCTAACTTGTGCTTGGAACTTGTTTAATCTATCTCCCGTCCGGCTTTATATAATAGCCGGATTAGGGCTTACAGAACAGGAAACCTAGAAGACTACGTTAACATGCAACTTGGAAAGCAAGGAATCCGTCTTCTCCAAGCCAGATCACGCGGGCCGCGATCCGGGTTCTTCTAGAATCCGGCTTCTGCGCGTCGGACTACTGGGCCGCCCAATGGACCTAAGCCCATTACCATGTAGGCCACCCTGGTAGTCCGGCTCTTTGTTACCATCTTCCCCTATTCAGTATATATCCGACAGTAGCCCCCAGGAAGGATCAAAACTCTGATTCTCCGTCTTTCGTCAAATACATTTTGTCCGGGAAATCTTGATTCAGCAGTCTTGATTATTTCTACTTTCCTTTTGAAGGAGATGGTAACATAAAACTCGGAACCATGAAAATCCGGCTTTTCTTCTCGCGATCCTTCGGAAAAGGAACTTCTAACGTCAGCGCTTTAATCATGCTGACGCAGGCGACGCTTGGTTTCACGCGGGAACCCTGCAACGTATCTCTGACAGATTCTCACGGGAAACGAGGAGATAGCCATCATTCCCCTGTCGTTATATTTCCCGTAGTTTCCGGCGGGCGACACGCGTCGAGCATCCAACGGTCGAAAGAGCCGTTGGCACGTATCTAAACGGTTCTCTGGCTATAAATAGCCATCATCGTCCTCCTCCGAAACTTTCCTCACTCCCTCACTGCCTACGCCATTGCTACGAACGTGAGCTCGAGAGCAAGTCCTTGTCCCAACGCACGCATCCTTCGTACGCCGAACGCAAAGCACCACCAAAAGATGGCTCCTCGCCGTCGTCACCAACCCGCACCGCCATCGACGAGCTCGTCAACGATCTGGATCCGCAACCGGGATCGCAGACGCACGCCGGCGGCGAGCCGGAGAAGACTTCGGCTTCCGCGGCGGGCGGAGAAAACACTTCCGCCGCCGCGGATATTGCGGGATCGAGCTCCGCAGCACCCCCTCCGTTCATCCTAACGACGGCGAGAGTCAAGATCCATTCCCGTGGCGATGAACGCTTTGCCACCGGAGCCAACAACGAAACAGAAGTTGTCGGCAATTGGAGTCCGAGTAATCTTCTCTCGTCCTTCTTCGTCGGATGTCAAAGGAGGGATCCATAGTTAAGGGCAAATGGCGAATCTCGAAAGATGAACCCGAGCCCAAGCCAGAAGTTGGAGAACGCGTCATCCTTACCTCTCACGTTGCGAGAGGTATGGGTTTTCCCCTTCCGCCTTTTTTCTAGACGTCCTTAACTTTTATGGCGTTCAACCACACAATATTTCTCTGAATTCCATCCTCTACTTAGCCAGTTTCCAAGCCCTTTTCGAAGGATATCTCGGGTTAACACCTAACCTAAATTTCTGGCAATATTGCTTTGAGGTAAAGCATAACATCACAAATGGCGTTTCGCCCATTTGCGGAACCGTATCTTTCATCCTCAGAAAATTTAGGGAGGAATGGTATCCAAAAATAGAAATGCCGGAACCTAACCAATCTTGGCTAGGTTCTTTCTTTTATCATCAGGACATTCCATTCCCAGGCAGAGCAACCGGGGTTCCTCCCTTTGTTAATTCTGCCGCTACTCCTCGCGAGAGTTGGACAGCGCAGTAGGGCAAGATTTGCCAGAAAACCTGACGAAGATAAAGCGGCACATCGCCAAGCTCTCTTCCTCTCAACCTTCTTTGGTTGGGAAGGATACCGTTATGTGCTGGTTTGGACGCCGTATCCAACCTCTCTCTTTTCGTTCTCGACTTCTTTGCGAATACCAAGGACCAGATAGCATGAGAGGAACAGATAAGGCCTTTACCAGAAAGGATTTTATAGGACGACTTCACGAACTGGTCGCCGTCAGTAGTCAGATTGAGGAAAGTCTAGCAATTTATCACGTGGAAAATCTGGTCCCTAAGGTATTTATCTTTCCTTGTTTCCACGTTTTTCTTCAGATTATCTTCTCTCTCCGCTTTTTAACATATTGTTAACTCCTTCCCAGTTTGATGAACTTGGAGAAAATGATCTTGCTTCCGACGCTGAACTCAAAAATTACATGCCGAGTTTCACAACAATCGGAAGCGCAAAAGGCAATCAGCTACCAGAGAGGAATCTATTCCCAACCTGGACGATATCCGGATAAAAGAAGAACCATTTGACGAACTCGGATATATTCGTCCGGAGGCAAAGAAATTCTTTGTTCCTGCGCCTCTGATTCGCCCTTGGCCACAAAATGGATTAGTTATTCGCAATGATATCGCATTTTCGCCTCGTCAAGTTATACACGATGGCCTTCATCACGTTGGAATTCTCTTCGCGGAATATGCCAAAGAATTCAACGAGGTCTTGATCGATTTGCGAGAAATGAGCCAGGTGATACTTCTAGCCCCCAAGCATTAAGTTGAAATATGAATTCTTCTTAATGTTTCTTCATATGCCTGTTCAAACTTAAGCATCTGGCTTTCATTTCCATGTTTTAGCATTCCGCAGACGCCATAAACTTGGAAGTTTTTAAGAAGCTTAGTCTCAAGAGCAGAGAAGTAAAACCCTTCAATCTGTTATTGAGTCTAAAAGCAACGAACTAGCGTCATATCAGCGGCAACTATCAAAAGCCACCGGTATTTTATTTTGTACCATTTGTTTTCTCTGGAGAATTATTCGGAATTGTTTTTGTAAACTCAAATTAATTTCTGCCCTCCAGCTGTCTTAAACAAAGCCAACAAATTAGCAGAAAACGCTGTCCATGTTTCTCAGCTTCGTGAGGAAAACTCAAACCTCCGAAAGGAATGAAAGCTCAAGAAGACCTAGAAGCCAGTAATCTGGCCCTTGGGATTGCTCAATCCAAGGCCTCTTTACAGGCAGCGGAAGACAAAGCTGTTATCAATGATTTGGAAAGTATGCTACTCCGCGCATGAAAGAAAGCGACGAAATTGACAAGGTTCTTGGTAAGTTAACTTCTTTTTACCAATGTCTTCATGTCTTATTTCTTGTATCTTTCCATGTAACCTTTACTTTTGTCGACAAAGCAGAAAATTTTCCAGGAATTTCTCGGACTGAAAAGATCCGGGCCTTTGGGGAAGTGTGGAATTCAATCAGGAATGCAGGAATGCAGCTGATTAATAAATTCCTTCCCACAAGTACTGTATGCTTTTCGGAAGTCTACCGACTTCCGGGTCCCATCACAGAAGTAGCAGAATCGAAAGAATCCATCCTTCGTTCTGCCGCACGAGGTGGTGCACGCATGGCACTTGGCCTTATGCGTCTACATTATCCTAATGCCAGATCTTGGCGCGTAGCATCCGGTATCCCTCAAGGATATACAGAAGCGCAACGAATGCGATTTTTGATGAAGTTAAAGGGCACGCTTCCAAGATTGCCTCTATGGTCAACATTTCCATTACTTATCCGGAAGAAGAAGTGCCCCCCCCCGAGAATGATAGCAGTGATGAAGACTCGGATGCTTGAGGGAATACACTCGACCCGAATGATGGATGTGTATAAGAGCATTTTTACAATGTAATTCATATTGTAATGCTTCTATGTCATTTGTCGAAACAAGAACTCCGCCTTTTGCAATTTCAAGTTTCTTGCAAAGTTTTTCCGGGTTTGACTGTTCCTTTATCTTCTAAGTAATCTGGCAACTGTGTTTTAACTGCTCTAGTGTTTAAAATGGCTCAACTAGCAATATGTATCGTCATGTCGAGTAACTGGGGACGAACCAACCAGTTTTAAAACTCAGAAACATGGATCATGCTAGAAGCATTTTTACTGACTAGTTTCAGTAACCCAACACATACACAATCAGATAGAATTTAGAGAAAACAAGGAACTGCTCTGAAACTTGGGCACGCAGGCACAATCCGAGTTTCCTTTAACCTTTAACAGGCCGAATCATTCAGCCTTTAAACACCGAGCACGCAGGCACAATTGGGTTAACATTGAGTATTTGTAAGATCATTGGGAAATAGATGAGGCGGAAATATTTTGTACTTATAATGAAATATGAATGACAATATTCCGACAACTTTATTTCATGGTCTCAAAGATGTTTACATAGAAATTGAACTAAGTATAGAAGGGACGTAATTGCTGGATACTCCAAGGCCTGTTTGTCTCTCCTAGTTCATCATCTATTTTTCTCTTTCTTTTGCGATTCGGCTTCTCGGGATCATCCTCCGTATCTCGAATGTCGACAAGATAGTATGATCCATTCTTCATGGCTTTACTGATGACAAATGGTCCTTCCCATACTGGGGCCAATTTGTGCTTCCTTTGCTGCACCAATCTCAGCACTAAGTCACCTTCTTTAAAGAACGATGCCTGATTTTCCGACTATGATAACGTCGTAAACCTTGCTGGTAGATGGCAGATCTTTGAAGCACAAGTTCTCGTTCCTCTTCTAAGAGATCAACGGCATCCTGTCGTGCTTCTTCGGCATCTGAGTCGTCAAAATTCTGCACTCTTGGGCTATCATGGATCATGTCCGTTGGAAGAATAGCTTTGCACCATAAATAGGAAAAATGGGGTTTGCTCAGTTGACCTATTTGGCGTCGTTCGAATACTCCATAACACGGAAGGTAGCTCTTCTACCCACGCTCCAGCTGCTCTATGGAGAGGGGATTCGAGTCTTGGGCGTATTCCTTGCAGGATTGAACTGTTCATTCTTTCAACCTGTCCATTAGATTGGGTGTGCCACAGATGCAAGATCTAAGCGAATTCCCGTTTGTTGGCAGTATTTTGCCAACTCCCCAATGGAGAAATTTGTCCTGTTATCAGTTATTATGCTATGTGGGACGCCATACCTCATTACTAAATCAATAATGAGATTTCTGGCAGTTGCGCCATCCAGCTTTTTGATGGGTTTAGCCTCCACCCATTTTGTATACTTATCCACCGCTACGAGTAGATGTGTAAGTCCACCTCTTGCAGTTTTGAACGGTCCCATCATATCTAGCCCCCAGACCGCAAACGGCCATGTGATAGGGATAGTTTTAAGTGCTTGGGCCGGCAAATTGGTCTGCTTGGCGTAATATTGACATCCTTCGCATGTATTCACTATGCGTTCGGCATCTGACTTGGCTGTTAGCCAGAAAAACCCCGCCCGGAATGCTTTTTTGACTATGCTTTTTGATTGAGCATGATGTCCGCAATCGCCGGCGTGGATTTCTTCCAGTATTTCTCTTCCTTCTTCTGGTGAAATACACCGCTGAAAAATTCCGGAAGTACTGCGTTTATACAAGTGGTCGTTGATCACCACGTATCCTTTGCACCGACGCTGTATTTGCCTTTGCAAGACTTCGTCTGCTCCTTCCGGGTACTTCTGATTGACTAAGAAGTTTAAGTATGGAATTGTCCAATCCGGTTTAACGAGCATGACCTCGATTGTTTCAGATGCCAGAGGGTAATCAACGTCTCCACCTTTTATGGATGGTTCTACAAGTGCTGGACAAATACCCCTGGTGGTAAAGTTTTTACTCTCTCTGATCCCATGCGGGCTAACGCATCCGCATTCCAGTTTTCCTCCCTTTTTATGTGAAGGACTTCGAACCCGAAGAAACAAATGGCAAACTCATCCACCGTCCTCCGATATTCGGCCATTATAGGGTTTTTCGCGTCCCAGGTTTGGTTGAGCTGATGCTGTACCAAATCCGAGTCTCCATAGCATAAGATGCGTTTTACCCCTATTTCTTTTGCAATATGCAAGCCATGAAGCAGAGCTTCGTATTCTGCCACGTTGTTACTGGCGTTGAAGTGTATTTGTACGTACTCCATTGTGTCTCCCTTGGGAGATTTTAGGACTACGCCAGCCCCAGCTCCTTCCTTCATCTTGGATCCGTCAAAGTGCATGATCCAGTACTCGGATTCTGGCATCGGTGTATTTTCCATTGCTTCTGTCCAGTCGGCGACGAAATCTGCCAAAACTTGGGATTTTATTGCCGTCCTGGCTGGTACTTAATGTCGAAGGCTGCCAGCTCGATGCCCCATTTAGCTACTCGGCCGGTTGCCTCCGCATTGTTTATAATATCCCCTAGTGGTGCTTTACATACCACTGTTATGGAATGGCCTTGGAAGTAATGGCGCAGTTTTCTGGATGCAAAAAATACGCCATATGCCAGTTTCTGGTAGTGCGGATACCTTTGTTTGGATTCGGAAAAAACTTCGCTTATGTAATATACCGGATGTTGATCTGGTATGCTTTGTTCTTCTTTTGTCCGCTCCACGACGATTACCGCACTAATAACCCGACTTGTAGCCGTAAGGTATAATAGCATGGGTTCTTCGTCTTTTGGAGATGCCAAGATGGGAGCGTTCATCAAGGTTTCCTTCAACTGGGCCAATGCTGCATCAGCCTCTTCTGTCCATTCGAACTTGTCGGATTTCTTCAGCAGCTTGTAGAGTGGTAAGGCTTTATCCCCAGCCGACTGATAAATCTGCTGACGGCTGCAGCGGAACCCGTCAATCTTTGGACATCTTTTACACATGTAGGTTTTGAGATGTTCAAGATTGCCTTGATCTTTTCCGGGTTAACTTCTATTCCTCTGTGGGAAACAATGAAACCCAGAAGTTTTCCTGAGGGAACCCCGAATACACACTTAGATGGATTCAACTTCATCTTGTAAGTGCGTAAGTTTTCGAAAGTTTCTCGCAAATCCTCAAGGAGTGTATCTTTTTCCTTGGTTACGACGGCAATATCGTCCACGTAAACATGAACGTTTCTGCCAATTTGACTATGCAAACAGCGTTGCATGCAACTGGTAGGTTGCACCTGCGTTCTTCAGGCCAAAAGGCATGGTTATGTAATAGTACGTCCCATACGGGGTTATAAAAGAAGTATTGATTTGATCTTCCTTTTTCATGCGTATTTGGTGGTACCCGGAGTATGCATCCAAAAAGCATAAAAGCTCGGAGCCTGCAGTGGCATCTATTATTTGATTGATTCGCGGTAACGCGAACCTATCTTTCGGACACAACTTGTTCAATCCTGTGTAATCTATACACATTCTAAGAGCAGTGGTGTCTTTCTTCGGCACTAATACCGGATTTGCGGACCAATCAGTATGGATTACTTCCTTGATGAAATCCGCTGCTAAAAGCCGGATAATTTCCTTGCCAATAGCCTTCCGTCTTCTTCCGTCAAATCGACGGAGACCTTGTTTGACGGGTTTTGATCCGGGAATAACCTTGAGTTGGTGCTCAGCAAGTTCCCTGGGTACGCCTGGCATGTCAGCTGGACACCAGGCAAAAATATCCCAGTTCTCACGGAGGAACTTGATGAGCTCGCCTTCCTATTTGTCAGTCATCCCAGTCCCTACGACGACGAATTTTGACGGGTCTTTGGGATCTAGGATTACCTGTCTTGTATTCTCGGACGCCTTGAAGCTATCTGTTGGCTTCCGAGTTTCTTTTCCTGCCGGCATTTCTTTCGGCGATACCTCCTTGGCTAATTCCTTCAGTTCCTCCTTCGCTATAACTCTCTGAGCGCAAAGGGCGTTTTCTTTTTCCAACTCGTTTGCCAGCTTGAAATCACCGGTAATGGTGATTACTCCTCCTTTGGGTCCTGGCATCTTCAGCTTGTTGTAGATATAACAGGATCTTGCCATGAATTTGGCGAAAGCCGGACGTCCGAGTATTGCGTGATACACGCTTTCGAACGGCACTACTTCGAAGGATACTTTTTCCTGCCGGAAGTGATCTTTATCTCTGAAGGTGACATCTAGGGAAATTTCTCCTAGGGATCGTGCTTGCCTGCCAGGAACAATGCCATGGAAGCGTATATTGCTGTAGTTGAGCTGGGACTCGGAGATCTTCAAGTGCTTCAGCGTATCCAGATACATTATATTGATGCTGGATCCTCCATCCATCAGCACTCTTCTTAGCCTAGTGTTTTGCACAATAGGGCTTACAACAAGAGCTTGTGTGCCGGGTTCACGGATATTTCCGGGATGATCAGACTGATCCCAGATTATCGGTGTGTTGGAGTACTTCAAGAATTTCGGGGTTGCCGGAACAACCGCGTTTATTTCTCGAAGTGTTCTTTTGGCCACCTTTGCTGACGGGGTTGCTAAGAAAGTTAACATTGCTTCTCCGTCAACTCTCGGAAATTTGGGTTCGCCCTTTCGCTGTTGTTCTTGGATTTTGTCATCAGTGTCCGATTCATTGTCTTCTTTTTCAGGTTCTGGCTTTTGTTTGGCAGGTTTCCTTTTGGAACCCTTCCCCTTATTTCCGGATCCTGCATTGCCTTTCATATGCTTGTTTAGCCGGCATTGCGCGTTTGTGTGGGTTGGTTTCCCAAATTGCGAGTGGTGGACGCAGGGTTCCGACTTAATTCTCTCCCATTCTTCGGGAGTAATTGATTGGATCTGGACTGCGGCCTTTCCACTTGTTCACCTTTTCTCCTCCAAAGGCTATGTTGACCTCCTTGGGCTTTGTTGTTGACTCTGGAGTTCCTTTTTGTCAGAACGAGGGGTTTTCTTGGCGAGTATTAGAGACTCAATATTGCCTCTTGCTCTGATATCATCTTCGGCTGCAGCATGCTCATAGCGGTTTGTAAGCATAGATCCGAGATCTTTGTGCTGTTTAGAACCAACCATGAACGGTACAAGTCTGGGTTTTAGGCCATTGACGAAAGCATGCATTGCTTGTACGTCAGTTACTCCAGAGCAACTATTCTTCATTGCAGTCCATCTGGAGATGAAAGCCACGTATGGTTCGTCCTCAAATTGGGTACAACGGTTCAGCTGGTTGATGCTATTTGGGCGTTTGTATGTTCCCCGAAAATGCTGAGTGAATACTCTCGCCATATCATCCCAACTGTCGACAGTTCTTGATGGTAAACCATTGATCCAATCTCTGGCTCCGTCTAGCAACATTAGGGGAAGAAACTTGACAGCTTCCAGGTCTGTCCCATTGTTGATTTGGACGGCTGTATAATAATCTGAGAGCCAGGTATCCGGGTTTGTACTGCCGGTATACTTTTGGTAGGTTGGACCAACTTTGGCGAAGCCAGAATGCAGGGTTATCCTTCGGATCCTGTCAGTAAAACACTTAGGACCAAAGTATAGATCATCCTTTTCTGCTCTATCAATGTGTGCAGAATATCTCCCGGCTGAATGGACAGAAGGGGATCTGCTCCTTTCTTTTCCATTGTTGCGCGGACGCGCTTTTCCGAGGTTATCTTTATCTCTTCCGTGTTCACGTCCTTTAGGCGGAGTTCTGCTTCTATGCCTTTCCTTATCCTTAGGAGGTGTCCGGGATCTTTCACGTCTGTGAGGTATATCATATCTTCCAGCTTTTTCAGCTGGGTTTCTTGGAGGTGGCATTATTTTGCCGTCGTTCCGGTGTTTGTCTTCCCGATCGTGTGGTTTATATCCATCTTTCGGGAGATGAGGTCCGGTTCTAGACGCTGCGTCCCGGTTGTCGGGGTTTTTCTTGTCTTTTCTCGGATCCTTTTTTATCCGAATCTCGGGTTCTTCCGGTCTAGGTGCTCCAGCACCGCAAGTAGCTGTTTTGCAGAGGGCGGAATTATCATGCAGCCTCCCTGATCGCTCTTGGCCTCGCTGCTGCTGTTGTAATGCTTTTCCTAGGAAAGCATACACCCCTTGGAGTTTTTTCCCCGTTGGAGTACAGATCGTTGTTTAGGATGGCGAACGCTGCTTCCGCGTTTTCTGCTGCGGTTTTGTATATTGGTTCGCCCTTGGCATCCTTGCCGTTTAACTGCTTTTGCCAAGATGGGTTATAGAACCTTTCTTTTGGCGGCAGTTCTTCGGTCTTGCGATTCCGGGTAACCTAGTAGGTTTAAGGCAGATCTATGCTTTCTCTCGTACTCCTCTATTTCTTCCTTCATGACTTTGATGTCATTATGGGTTTGTTGGAGATGTTGCCGAGATCTAAGCAGATGTTGCTGTTGCCGTTGAAAAGCTTGTCTCCTGGCTTCCAGCATCTCAGGGGGTTCATCTGGTCCCACTGGTGTTTGTAATAGCTCTTGCTCTTCCAGTTCTGTCATTGGCGGAGCAGTGATTTCCTTAGATTTCTTTTCCGCGGGCTTTGTGCCGCTAATATCTCCAACTTCCAGGTTTTCATCAGCGAGATCGGCTGATTTTTTCTTCCGGAGTTTGAATTGGAGTTTTTTAGAAGCACGGTGCTTTTTCTTGGAAGAAGGAGGTTTTTTGACAGGCTCATCTTCTGTCATCTCCTTAACATTGGGGAATATCGGAGAAGTTTCTCCGTCTTCTCTCTCTTCCACTGGCGGAGGGGTTTTAGGGCTTTCCTGGCTGCCGGCACCCGTTGTATCAGCTGGTTTTGCCATTAGCACTTCATGGAATCCCTCTTGAAAGGACTTAACCTTTCTTACGAAGGCATCCTCATCTTCGTCTTCGGAGTCGAAGTTATCCGATCCGGTTTCCGACTCCAACCTCGCCTCAATGGCGGCAAGCACGGACTCTGCTTCCGAGTTCATCGTCTGGTTGACGGATGTCGGATCTTCCGTCTCTGTGACGGGTATTTGTTCTTCCGTCTCTATGACGGGTAGGTTGTTATCTGCCTCTTGCACGGGATTTCCGTCATCCGTGTTTTCAGCGATTTCGGATTGCACCATGCCGATAAAGTGTGTATCACTTTTTTGTCGGCGATCTGAGCAGAATCCGGGATCATAGTCGTCTTCGACTGGGTATAGGGCGGGTGGGATAAATTTGCTTCCACCGCAAAACCCCATTGCTTCTGCAGTTAGTCCGATAAAGATGTTAGCAGATCCGATCGGTAACACGCAGGCACTTACCAGGTGGTTTTGCGCCGGTATGTATAATCCGTTGTCGAGGAAGCGCCCGACGTCGTCGTCGAATTCCAAGCTTCCGACAGTGATCGATCTTCCAATTCCGCCGAGTATCCCAGATCGGAATTTCACGCCAGACGTCGTTTGCCCCACGGTGGGCGCCAACTGTCGAGACATCGTAGTAGTTTTCATAGACGGGGGTGCCATGAGACTACGGTAGAGACGTGGGGTAACGGGATAGCGTAGTAACACAGAACACGGGATTTTACCCAGGTTCGTACGGTACGTACGCGACTACGGTACTACCCTGCACTTCTCACTAATTGGGACTAAAGCCCGTATAACAGGGTTACAATGTGAGGGAATAGATCTAGCTACTCGGCAAGGATGAGCTTCTCGGCGAGTTGCGTAGAGCTTGAACTTGTGTCTAACTTGTGCTTGGAACTTGTTTAATCTATCTCCCGTCCGGCTTTATATAATAGCCGGATTAGGGCTTACAGAACAGGAAACCTAGAAGACTACGTTAACATGCAACTTGGAAAGCAAGGAATCCGTCTTCTCCTCCAAGCCAGATCACGCGGGCCGCGATCCGGGTTCTTCTAGAATCCGGCTTCTGCGCGTCGGACTACTGGGCCGCCCAATGGACCTAAGCCCATTACCATGTAGGCCACCCTGGTAGTCCGGCTCTTTGTCTACCATCTTCTATACCCCTATTCAGTATATATCCGACATTCATAGATCATCACTTCCATTTATCACGAAACTTTGCACGTATGTAGAACATTTGAATATGTGAGTTACCCGTTTCTTCGGATTCTTTTACGTTTTTTTATCTTTTTTTAATCAACTGGAAGCATATGATCGGGAGGCAAACATATCTCTCTTTGTTCCATAGAAATTAGAAAAACTCAGTTTTAGACTCAGCTAACCCAACACCAGAACAAATAGAAAACTCCATAAATAAAACCTGAAGACACGTTGAAAGTACTACATAGCACCATCCTTGACACGAGGAAGAAATTGAAAATGTTTTGAGTTCTACCATAAGCTGACGCTAAACACTTAGGAGATGTTTGGTTCGACAATGTAATTAGTATCAAAATACACCGTTGTCGTAAATGGATTGGTGTAAAACCGTAATTTGTTTGGTTCATCTCAGGTATGGAATTACGGGGCTAGCAATCTGATTTTCGTTGGGTCTTTGTTGTTTGTGTGCTGCTACGAGGTGTTCCTATGGCGCCTAGGAGAACCCATGAGCGCTGGTGGAATCGTCGGCTAGACAGGGGGCGAGATTTACCCAGGTTCAGGGCCCTCGTAGAGGTAAAACCCTTACTCATGCCTCTGTCGATCTGTATTAGTCGAAAAGATCGGTTACAATGGTGATGGCTCGAGTCGAGAGTATGATCTCAAACTCAAGGTTTTCGTGTTGCGGTGTTGCTTGGTCCTCTACCGGTGGCTCCTGGCCTTATAGGTGGCCAGGTCTCAAACCTTACCCGGAGAGGACTCGAACTCTAACCCTAGGTCGGTTACAAGTTTCCAAACTTAACCCGCAAGTTAGTGCGGGGTGGGCTTCACGTGGGCCTTCTGGAATATTCCAAGGGCTCCTCTTCTTGGGCCTTAACCTTGGGCCTGAGATGGGGTGTCCTTACCCGCGGGGTCCAAGATCCATGCCTTCGTCAGTAGCCCCCGAGCGTTTGCTCGAGTGGGTTTTTTCCAGTCGAGTAGACGGTCAAATCTTGGTCTTTCTTTCCTGCGGATAACCAGCTTGGTTGTTTTCCTGTTTAGAGGGTGTGTACCCTGTATAATAAGTTTTCATACTCGAGTATCGAGCAGTGCCTGTTTTTATGGCTTTTTATCGCAGAAGGATGCGGCGCAGCAGCTTGGCTCTCCCGAGAGATCAGGGCCAATTAATTGCGACTAGGGCAAAAACATTTCTGGCCTACACAGATTCGAGACCTCCGACTCGAAATCGGTAAGGTGATTGTTGCGACTGGGCCGTTGTGGTATTATCGAGTCGAACTTAACCTACGGGGGTACCCGGCGCGTCCGCTAGGATTTTTCTTCGTGTTTTTGACACGGAATCATGCCGGAGGACGCAGCTTCGAGTGCGATTCCAGGCCCTCAAGAGAGATCTTTCGGGTCTTACCTTCATATTCGAAGAATATGGCATCCGGATGTGCCTAGTCGGCTGAACAATCCAGGTTTTTATGATGTGAAAATATCATGCGAGTGAGAGAAGGTAGGTTCTGCCTAGTCGTGTAATTTTTGAGCGAGTAGTTCTTATATCCATACGAAAGAGTTTTCGTGTTTTAGGAGTTTTATGCCCGTATGAAAGAATTTTCATGTTTGGGAGATCGTGCCCATACGAAAGAGTTTTCGTGTGCAGGGTATTTTTTTCCTGTTGTAAAGGAGTCTTGCCTTCATGATCTGCTCATGAAAAGGTTGTTTCTATTCGAAGGAGTTTTGTTCATACGAAGTTATTTTCGCGTTTGAACTTTCCATTCGGAACTTTCTTTGTCTTGATGATGCACGCTATAACGTCATGGCGCACTTTTCTCCTCCCGATGGGACGTGACGTTGTACGAGCAGATGGGTTGGCCCACATGGTCAGCTTTTTGACCGGGAAACGAGACGTCGTTCCCGGTTTTTACACAAACCGCGCAGTAAATGCGCACGATCTTTTGTTGAGATCGTGGCAGGAAGCAGCGTTCACCGCCTCTTCGTTTCATCTTCACACGTGGTGGCAGTGATGAGCGACACGTGGTGCATCGAGTGGCCAGGATTGATTCGCTCCGTGTATAAGTACGGGTGTTTGCGCTGCGGTAAAACTTTCCCAGCCTCCGTCTCAAATCCATCTTCTTCCTCGCGCTCGTCTTCTTCCTCGCGCTCGAGCTCGTGCTGTCAGTCATGGCTGGAGGCAAAAGATGTGGCGCTGCCATTTCCGCATCCGGGGAATCTTCCGTGCAAACTGCGCCGCGCTCGGGCGACTGGCGCTCCCCCAACACCACCGCGAAGAGCATCAAGGAGATGCAGCGGGAGGGGCTGCTGCCGGCGGAGTCCGAGAAGCGGGTGCGCCTCGGAAAGAAGGAAGAGGTACCCAATCCGCAAGCAAACGAGCGCGTGGTCTTCGCGGACCACGTGTCTCGCGGTCTTTCCTTTCCCCTTCATCCGTTTCTTGTCGGGTTGCTGTATGTCTATGGCATACAGCTTCACGATCTTCCTCCGAACGCGGTGCAGCACATATCGTGCTTCATCGTGTTCTGCGAATGCTTCCTTGGCATTCGCCCACATTGGGCGCTCTGGAAGGACCTCTTCAAAGTCCGGATCTTCCGCGAGAAGTCGCGGGTAGACTCCGAGCCCGGCGAGCCGCTACACGGGTGGCTTTGGGATCCAAGCGAGATCGGAGACCAGCTACTTCAGCATGTACTTCATCGACTCCGCGAGGGCTGGAGGAGAAAATGGTTCTACGTCATCGACAACAGCTCGGGTGGGATCGTAGAATTCCACTCGTTCGCTGTTTTGAAGAGACGGAAGTCCTGGTCGCACAAGTTGTCAGCCGAAGAAGCCCAGGTCATCGCGCCACTACTCGCAAGAGTGACAGCCCTCCGTGATCAAACTGCTGGAGTTGTACTCAACGGGCTGCACCTGGCGAGTACCTTTCTGAAGCGCAGGATCCAACCTTTGCAGCTCAGGCCTTCCACGATGTGGGAGTATCAAGGCTCTGAGGATCCTAGCCGAGTGAGTCGCGAAGAGCTTTCGAACGTCGAGTTCGAGAAGAAGATCGCGACTATCACTAGTCTGAAGGTGGGAGAGAAATTCCCCGAGTGCACAGTCGCGGCCTTTGACGCGTCGAAGCCTCCGCCAGCCGCGGTGAGTTTATTCTTCTTCCCTTCTTTTATTTTCTTTATTTCCTTGCTTGTTCTGAATCTCAGTCGATTGAATTTTCCTTTGCGTTCCTCTGTCTTCTTCCATAGAGTTTGTCCATGGCCACCTGCTACCCTCCTGTATCTGGGGCGGAGGCCTCAGAGTTATTGGCGAGTAACTTGGATGCCCCAGCCGACACCAGTGTCGCCGACGCTTCTTCGAGCTCCGACCAAGATTCTTCGGATGACGCGGGAGACTCGGGTGGCGATCGCTATAAACGCCGTCGGGTAGAAGGTGATGAGGCCACTTCTAAGGACAACTCCTTGGAAGAGTCGCCCAGGAAGGAGCCCATCAACGTTACTCCTCTGCAAACGCGCGCCCCTTCCTCCTCATTCCCAGTTATCCAGACCGCCTGGAATGCGGATATGCTGGATGAGGATGAAGACGATGAGTAAGTTTTTCTCCTCGTTCTTAGTCGAACGTTTTTTCCTTTGCATCTGTGTTGACGCTTTGTCTTTTGTCGCAGCCTGCAAACCATTAGTCCTCGCAGGTACGCCTCTTCTCTTCCTCCCGAAAGGAAGAGTAAGGCAGGAGCTGCGGATGAGGCTCCCACTGCGGGCACCGTCCAGAATTCACCCAGCGTAGCCCCCAAGGCGGCGACTATGGAACATGAAACTCCTAGTTTAGCTGCCGGGGCTTCAGCTTCAAAGGAGGTGTCGGGTAGCTCCGCAGATCCCCTCTCCCGTGCCAAGGGCCAGGTAAATTCTGTTACTTGTCTTTAATTTGTTTATCGGGTGCACGACAGTGCTCCCGATGGGAGTAGCCCCCAAGGCTGTAGTCGATCACATGTGATCGGCTACAGGCTCAAAAACTGTCTTTTCCTTCTTCTTGATTTTATCGGGTGCACGGCAGTACTTCCGATGGGAGTAGCCCCCAAGGCTGTAGTCGATTGATTGTAATCGGGTACATGCTCCAATTCTTCTCTTCTAATTCCTCTATCTCTGAATTTCTTGCAGTCGCTCATTGACTCCCTTGCGGCGATTGGGCGCCGTGTTGTTCTTGCCAAATCTGACTGTTCGTTCCTTCGAGCGGAGCGCAGTCAACTCACTTCTGAAAACGAGCTTCTTCAAAGTAAGCTCGGCCCCCTTTCTTTTTCTGTTTGTACCTTTCGCATTAGTTCTTCGATTCTGATAGATATTGTCGTGCAGCTCAACTTGAGTTTTCGAAGACCGAGAAGGACGATGCTTCTACTCGGGCAATAGCTCTAGAGGCTGAGCTGGCGGCTGTTCGCCAAGATCTGGAATCCTCCCGCATGTCTTCGGCTGACCTTGAAGGGAAGCTTGCTTCTGCCCAAGAGGCTTTGAAGAAGTTGGAGACGGCCAGCACCAAGGCGGATGCTGATCTTGTCGACTTTATCCGTCCCCTTGCCGGGCGCTTTGCGGGTGAGTTATTTTTAGTTTATAATTTGTCTTCTGTTGTCTTGATTTTTGACGCTCTTCTTCTTTGTAGGTCTTCTGGGTGTTCCTCTGGAGCTTCCAGGAATCCAGCGGGTGGACGCGCTGACGGATTCCCTCGCCCAGCTCAGGAGGCATGCCGAAGGAACTTGCTCCTTGGTTGCCAATGCCACTCAAGTGTTGACGCAACTGCATGGTCGCCTTCTCGTCAATGCTTCCTCTCCATCCGCGCTAGGTGACCTGCTGAAGATCTTCTCGGAGAGCAATCTCCTGAATGCCTATGCGGTTGCTCAGTCGGAGTCTGGGGCGAAGACGGCCATCCAGTTCGCGCTGGCGCATGGAGTTAGCGGCTTGGAGGAGGCTTATTCGGATCTCCCAGTCGACCCCTCCACGGGCAAAAAGGTACGGCTCTCTCGTTTTGGCGAGCCAGCCGCCATCCTTGCTCGGAAGCTGTCTGAGCTGTTTGCTCGACTTAAGGGAGGGACGACTGCCGTGAGTGGGAGCACCACTGTAGCTTCTTAGGCTTGTATTTCTTTTGCTTTACCAGCTTGATTGTAATGAATCTTGGGATGTATTCCCGTATTTTCACTGTCTTTAATGGAGGTGTTCTTCTGAAAATGCTTCTTGCAATTGTTTGTCTTCTCCCGATGGGAGTAGCCCCCGAGCACTTGTTGAATAGGTGGTGAATATATCTCGAGTAGGGCACCTTATTCCTTTAATCTTTTTTTTCTCTTCAGGTAGCCGAGGTGGCCGCAGAACCCTCAAGTGGACCTGCTGCCCGAGCTGATCCGCTTGTTGCCGCTGTTGGGACTTTGGCGGGTCTCCGTGATCGTGTAGCCGATGGTGAGCGCAGGCTGAAAGCGTTGCGTGAGGTAGCCGATGTGGCGAAGTCCAAGCAAAAACTGGCGACTGAACGCGAGCAGTTTGTGATGGACGAGTTGGCTTCCCTTGCTAGGGAACTGTTGTGTAAGTAATGCAGCCCCCAGGTCTTCTTTGTCTTGTTTCCTTACCTAATCACGCATATTTGTTCTTCAGTTGTTAAACCGGATGATAGGGAGGAAAAACAGTGGGTAGAAAACCACATTCTTCAAGAAGCTAGCAGCTCAAGGCCTCATGCGAATAATTTTTGGTCTGATCGCAGCCGAGGCTTTGTGTTGGCTACTTTGAAGTTCCGTGTCTCCCAGGTAAAAGTTCTCGTGAGTTCCTTTCACGAGGTCTTAATCGCGATGAACGCTGCATTCTATCCGCTGGAAAGGGGTCCTGAAGACTGGAGCTATCTCCTCGGGCTCTTCGGGCAAGAGGGAGAAATTCGCGAGTGTGTGCGCAATCAGATGACTTGCGGCGCGGTGGCTCTCTCCTTTGTCCGAATATGGCATCCTGAGATAAATTTTAACTCCGTAGCTAGGGCTTCCAGATGGTCCAATCGATGATATTTCTCCGCACTACGATGATGTTCGTCCTGCAGCGGAGAAAATCATTCGACTAACCTCTGAGGAAGTAGATAGAGTGTTGGCGACTGAGAATGCTTATCGCCATGATTGATTGTTGAATGTGGACATTCTGTGATGCTGTATAGTTTGTAAAAACTGTGTAAGGTGTGTAACCTCGTGTGTATAAATTTTCTCGTGATGCTTAGTTGTAGGCGTAGCCCCCGTGTGTTTATGGGGTGTGTACCTGTAACTATTTAGCATGTAAGAATGAATAATCTTCGAGTAAATATGGTTGAGAAACCATGTATTTTATTGCTATGACTGAGAAGTCATGTATTCGGGCTACAGGAGTGGCTATAGCCTTATTTGTTGAGAACATGTAAATCTAGGGATAAAATTTGCGGAGGTGTGCGATATTCCAAGGGTTGGAATAGATTCCTCCGGTCGATGGATTCTTCAGCCTGTAGGCTCCACCTGGGATGACTTCGTGTATGATGAAGGGTCCTTCCCATGGTGGCTCGAGCTTGTGTCCTTCCTTCTGCTTGAGTCGCAGCACTAGATCTCCAACCGCGAATGCTCTGTGGCGTATACGGCGACTATGATAGTTTCGCAGTGATTGTTGATATACTGCGGATCTTGCGAGCGCTATATCGCGCATCTCATCGAGTGCATCCATATCTTCCGCGAGTGCCCTGTTTGAGGTTTCTTCGCTGTAAGCCACAACTCGTGGGGCGCTGAACCGAACATCCTCGGGAAGGACTGCCTCTGCCCCGTATACCATGAAAAATGACGTGTAGTTTGTGGATCGGTTTGGAGTTGTGCGGAGGCTCCATAGCACGGAGGGTAACTCTTCGGCCCAATGTCCAGCTGCTGGGTGTAAACGATCGAGTAGACGTTTCTTGATTCCAGCTGAAACTAAGCCGTTGGATCTTTCGACTTGTCCGTTCGTTTGCGGGTGGGAAACTGAAGCAAACTTGAAGTTGATGCCCTTTTCCTCGCAGAACTGTTGTGTTTCCTTTGCTGTGAAGTTTGTGCCATTGTCTGTAATGATGTCATGTGGTACCCCGAATCTGCATACGATGGAGTCGAGGAACTTGACTGCGCATTGGGCACTAGCCGAAGTTACTGGCATGGCTTCGATCCATTTGGTAAATTTGTCGAATGCGACCAGCAAGTGTGTATATCCACCTGGTGTGGACTTGCGTAATGGTCCTACCATGTCTAGCCCCCATTGCGCAAAGGGCCAGGCGATGGGTATCATGTGCAGTTTCGTAGCAGGTGCATGTGGTCTTGGTGCGAATCGCTGGCAAGCATCGCATCGTTCGACTAGCTCCTTTGCGTCGGTGGCTGCTGTGAGCCAGTAGAATCCCGCTCGGAAGGCTTTTCCCATGATTGCTTTCCAGCTAGCGTGATGCCCACAGTCTCCTTGGTGGATGTCCTGGAGTAACTCTTTGCCATCTTCGGGTGCGATGCAGCGCTGAACTATACCTGAGATGCTTTGTTTGTATAATTCTCCGTTGATTACCCGAAAGGATTTACTGCGTCTGATTATCTGTCGAGCCTCGCGAGGATCTGCCGGGAGCTGTTTGGTGGACAGGTAGTCGAGGTATTTCTGCGTCCAGACTGGCTCGACCAGAAAAACCTGTCGTGAAATATTATGAATAAGCTCGATGATGGCGACTTGCGGGCTGACCTCTGTTTTTTGTGATGTCGGTGTTCCTGCAGCTTTTTTGACTTTGACAGAGCGCTTGGTCATCCTCTCGAAATATATTCCTGGCGGTATGGGTGTGTTTGTAGAACCCATGTTTGCCAATTTATCTGCTTCTTCATTGCTGGATCTCGCAATGTGCTTCAGCTCGCATCCCTTGAAGTTTCCTTCGAGTAGGTTATACATGTCGCGATATGCGACCATGTTTTCGGCAACTGCGTCGCATTCTTTCATTGTTTGCTGTATGATGAGATTGGAGTCGCCGTAGATCATTAGTCGGGTGGCTCCACAGGCAACTGCCATCTTCATCCCATGCAACAGAGCTTCATATTCTGCATCGTTGTTTGATGCCGAATCATCGGGTGGAAAGTCCAATCGTAGGACGTATTGCAGCTTGTCTCCCCTAGGCGATAGGAGGACAATTCCAGCTCCTGCTCCTTCGTTTCGTTTGGACCCGTCAAAGTACATTATCCAGTTGCTCGTGTACTCAGGCGGTCCTGGCATTTGTAGCTCTGTCCACTCGCTTAGGAATTCCACGAGTACCTGGGATTTGACTGCGTTGCGCCCTGCATAAGTGATGTCCCAAGCGCCCAACTCGATGCTCCATTTGGCTATTCTTCCGGATGCCATGGGGTTGTTCATGATTGTCCCGAGTGACGCATCATTAACCACTGTGATGGCGTGTTCCTGGAAGTAGTGTGAGCTTTCGGGCTGTAAGAACAACTCCACATGCGAGCTTTCTGGTAATGAGGATATCGTTGCTTGCATGGCGAGAGCACTTCGCTGATGTAATAGATCGGTCGCTGAACTCCGTACGATTTGCCCTCCTCAGGTCGTTCGACTACGATTGCTGTGCTGATGACCTGGTTTGTGGTGGCTAGGTACAAGTAGAGTGGCTCCCTTTCTTGCGGTGTTGCAAGGACTCGCCTGCTTTGCAGCGATCGCTTTAAGTCCGCGAATGCTTGCTTAGCTTCTGGTGTCCACTCGAATTTGTCCGTCTTCTTCAGCAGTTTGTAGAAGGGTAACGCTTGCTCTCCCAATCGTGCTATGAACCTGCTCAGGGCGGCTAGTCACCCTGCGAGCTGTTGGACTCCGCGTAGATTGGTTGGCTCCTTCATTGTCAAGATTGCTTGTATTTTCTCTGGGTTGGCTTCGATGCCTCTGGCGGATACCAGGTACCGAGAAGTTTCCCTGCTGGAACACCGAAGACGCATTTTGTCGGATTGAGCTTGATCCTGTATGCGTTGAGGGCGTCGAATGTTTCTCTAATATCCTCGAGGAGTGTGCTCTCAACTCGAGTCTTGATGACTATGTCTTCTTGTACGTTCTTGCCAATGAGCTTGGCGAGGCATTTTTGCATGCAGCGCTGGTATGTTCGCCTGCGTTCTTGAGCCCGAAGGGCATTGTCGTGTAGCAGTATACACCGTGTGGTGTGATGAATGCTGTCTTTTCTTCGTCTTCCCGTTTCATCCGGATCTGATTATATCCCGAATATGCGTCCAGGAAGGAGAGGCGTTGACACCCTGCCGTAGAGTCCACGATCTGGTCGATTCGCGGGAGGGGAAAGTTATCCTGGGGACAGTGCTTGTTTAACGACGTGTAGTCGATGCATACCCGAAGGATGTCCGTGTTCTTTTGGGGACCAGCACCGGGTTTGCTAACCAAGTGGATATCTTGATCTCCCTGATGAATTTTGCTGCTAGCAATATGTTTTACTTCTTCTCCAAGCGCCTTCTGCTTGGGTTCTGAAATCGTCGAGTAGTTGTTTGATAGGTTTGGCATCTGGAAAGACTTCGAGTGAGTGCTCGGAAAACTCCCTGGGTATTCCTGGCATATCTGATGGCTGCCAGGCAAAAATTTCCCAGTACTCACGGAGGAGTTCGACGAGCGCGCTTTCCTATGCTTGCGGAAGGGTGGTGGAGACCATCGCTGTCTTCGCAGAATCTGTCGGGTGCACTTGATGCTTTCGGGTGTCACTATTAGCGCTGAACTCCAGTTCAGGCGCGTTTTTCTTCGTGAGGGGCATCACGGAGTGATCCGTGGTTTTTGCCAGCTCTTGAAGTTCTTCTTGCATCCCGAAAGATTTTGCGATCTCGTTGAATTCAATGTCGCACTTGTTGGATTTCTGAAAGTCTCCGTCGATGGTGATTACGCCATATTCTCCAGGTAATTTGAGCTTCAGGTAGTCGTAGTGCGGTACTGCCATGAATCTGGCGAACGCTGTTCGATCAAGAATGGCGTGGTACTGTGAAGGCCAATCGACGACTTCGAAGTCGAGGAATTCTCTTCTGTAGTTGCTCTTAGTGCCCAGCACAACTTCTAGGTTGATTGTTCCGAGTGGACGGATTGCCTTTCCTGGAACTATCCCGTGGAAGGATGTTTCTGATTCCTGGAGGCCGTCCAAGTTCCTGTTCATCCGACGGAGTGTATCCGCGTAGATAATGTTGATGCCACTGTCACCATCCATGAATACGCGGGCCAAGTCATAGTTGCCAATTTGTGCTTGGATGACAAGGGCGGCATGTCCTGGTCGATAGACTCGTGACGGGTGGTCCTTCATCGAGAATGTTATCGGCTGGTCTGCCATCTTCAAGTAATCTGTTTTTGTTGGCGGTGTCTGCACAACCATGCACAATTGCCTCGTGTTAGTCTTTTGAGCTCTGCGGGATGGACATACCTTCTGGATCATCGCGAGTTGTCCTGCTGGATTCGGGTACGCATTGGCCCCGGAGTTTTGTGCTGGTGGTGCGGGTAGCGCAGCTAATGCCATGTTTGGATTTGCTGGTGGAGGTAGCGGTTGTGGCGGCTGGAATGTTTGGTGGCCTCCTCCTGGAAGCGGTGGGTAATTTTGGGTGGCTGCAGATCTTTTTCTGGCGAGTGCTTCTGAGATATCAATAAACTTTCGGCAATCCTTAAGAAGGTGCGTTGCCTTAGTTTTGCCCGTGCGCTTATCTGTAAATAGATGTAGCGAGCAGTATCCATCGAGGTCTTCCTCGGGTGATTTTTCTTTAGCCTTTGGTCTCCACTCGCGATTCCCACGGCGACCGGAGTCGCGGCTTCGCGTGAATTCCGCCGCTACCAACTCCTCTCGGTCCTCGTGATCGTAATATTTCCTCCTTTTCCTCCGGCCATGACGGTCTTCATCGTGCGCAGATGATGATGCCCTTTCGTTGCGCACTGCGTCTTCTCCGTTAGCCCACTTTTCGGCTATGATCATTAGTTCTCCAATAGTTTTGGGTGCAGCCCTGCCCAGTTCTTCTCTGAAAGCAGTTCTTCGGGCGCATTTCGCAAAGGCCTCAATCGCCACTTCTTCCGAGATGGTTCCCGCAGTGTTCCTGAGTGTGGTCCACCGTTGGATATATTCGCGGGTAGACTCACCGCTTTTCTGCTTGCATGCTCGCAGTTCTTCAATGGTGGCCGGCCTCTTGTAGGTCGACTGGAAATTTTTGCAAAAGTCGCGGTGCAAGTCATCCCATGATGCATAACAAAGATCTTGGTCTTCTTTCCAGCCAGCTGCGGGTCGCGCCAACGAGATGCAAATTGAGATATTGCATAGCCATGTTCTTGTTCCTACGTTGGCATTTTACTGCCGTGAGGTAATCGCTTTAGCCATTGAGAAGGCTCGAGTGAGCCGTCGTACTTTGTCACCTCCGTGCTGAGCTTGAATCTCCTGGGTAGAGGTGCTTCGCGGATGCTACGGGCGAAGCAGAGCGCACCGCAGGTTTCGTCGTCCGACGAGCTAGATGAAGAGCGCCCGCGATATCGCGAAGCCTTCGCTTTATCTACTTTATTTGTGCGATGTCCGATCGCGCGTCATGTCCTGGCCGATCGCGGTCGGCGTCCTTCCTTGGCTCCTTGCTTCGCTTTCGCGAGCGGCTGCTGTGATGCCGCGAGCTTTTGTCTCTCGGACTGCCTTCGCTGCTGCTTCGACTGTCATCACGGCGCCGTGCTTCTTTTCCTCGGCCACGACGTGGCGATCTATCCCTTCTTGGCAAAGTGCTCCTATGTTTGCGGGATGCCTCCCTATCTTTCTCCTTTTCCTTCTCCTGTTCCTTCTCCAGCTGCTCTGCGGCTTTCTTTCGATCATAGGCGGCGAGCCTTGCGGATGCCAGCCCTAATCCCTTGCGTACTTGTTTATACTGCTCCGCCCGAGGTCACTTTCCGTTGGTTGATTCATCTGCATGTAAGTTGCTACGGCTAGAACCGCGGCAGCGGAAGTTTGCGGGTAGACATTACCGTCGTCATCGACTCGCATGAGAGAAGGAGTGATCGATCTGCTGGTTCCGGCTAGGGACTCATTGTTCCTGGATGTAGATGCGTGCCCCTTCCTCGCGGGTCGGGTTCCGACCGAGGGTGTTATGGACAGCCCGGCTCGCCTTTGGCTCGACTCATCCGCCGCTCTTCTTCGGCGGGCCAGATCTATCCGAGCGTCTTTGATGGTCGTGGCTGTCTCACTAGGTGATAGTGATAGGCAACCATGTCTTCGTGTGAACCCCCGGCTGCGGGTGGCTTGCTCGTTCGCATAGCCTCCTTCGCTCGGTTCCAAGATTCCCGTGAGACGCCGATTATGTTGCGCTCTGCCGCTATGTTCCGTTTCCGAGGCTTGTTCCGATCCTGCCATGCAGACTTGAGCCAGTCGAGGCTCGTGCGTCCTAGGCGTAGATCGAAAGTTCCTTTGAATTCTTGATGGCTCCTCTGTCGAGAGGGTATGATAGTCGTTGGCGTTGAAGCGGATGGACTCGCCGCTTTTCTCCAGATGACGGCGTAAGTCGACAGCTCCAGATTTAGTTTCTGATTCATCCGAGAAGTGGAGGATCCCGTCCCTGTTGGTCACGAATTTCAGGCTCCCGGACGTCAAGGTGACGCTCTTCTCCAGATCCTCGAATACCGGGCGCGATTCCGGCGAGTGAGGTGTGACCACGACAGATCCGATCCGTATAGGATTGTTCGGAGCCGTAGTCGATGGTTTCCAACGGGAGTGGGTTGTCGATGAAGCCAAAGATGCCGGTGATCCAGCGCCCGTCTTCCCCACGGTCGGCGCCAATTGTCGAATCTTTGACTCTACAATCCCTTAGGTGACCCTATCGGGTTTCGACTATGTAACCGGGGATTTTCCCCCAAATTAGAAATTGCTTGTTTTTCTTTTGCATGTGTTGCATCATGCATCTTATGCATTGCACCTTGATTTCAAAACAATTTAAAATTCAAACCTTTTCAAATATTTGAAATTTTCAAAACAAACACTTGCACACTTGGGCATTTGGATGTCAAGTGCAAAGAAACCAAAATTTAATTTTTGGAGTAGTGAAACCTCCCCAAATTCAAATTCAACCCAAATTCATCTAAATTCAAACTTCCACAAAGTTTTTGAATTTTTTCAAAA
>JAPCYS010001485.1:0-44451 GCA_028641055.1 Alopecurus myosuroides
CTAGAAAACTTTTATCCTATGGGGATCGACTAATCCTTGTAAATTCTATTTTTACCAGTTTTCCAATATTTTTGTTTCATGCTTTGAAATACGAGAAGGGTACATGAGAGACTCGATTTCTTTTGACCTAGATTTTTTTTTGACAAAGTGATGGACATAAACGTAAGTATAGGTTTACAACATGGAACATCATTTGCAGATTGAAAGACCAAGGTGGTCATGGGGTTGATGTCTTAGAGTTGAACAACAAATGTTTGTTATGCAAATGGTTGTATAAAGTTTTAACCGATGATGGTGTGTGGAGTGAGGTAATCCATAATAAGTATTTGCATTCTAAGGGCATCTCCAGCCGTCCCCCCCAGAGCCCCCAGGGGGCTTTTTTCGCGGCGGAAGCGACGAATAGCCGCTTCTTCACCACTCGCCCCCCCCCAGCGGCCCAAATAGCGCCGTTTCGGCGCTAAATAGCGCCGCGGCACCCAGGCCAAACCCAGCCCGCTGGGTTCGTCCTGGGGGGGCGAAACTGCGCGGCTGCGCGCGTGGGCCAGCTCGGTCAGCGACGCGACGAGAAAGCGCGGGAACAGAAGCCACCGCCCGTGATCGTCTTCTCGGCTTCCGCGCGGTCAAAGGCTGCCGGCGTTTATGGCGTGGCGGCCGCCCAGTGCATGCGCCCCGCCCAAAGGCTGCCGGAGTAATGGCGTGGCGGGCGGCACCGAGGGGACGCGCGCGCAGTAAATGCCCGGCCGCTCGCCGCGCTATAAACCCCCCCCCCCCCCCCCCCCCCCGTCGCGCGCCTCGCCCCGCCATTCTCCACACCGGCGAGCTCTCCCTTCTTCTCCTCGACTCTCTCCTCCTCCCTTCTTCTCCACGAATATGTCTGACGGAGCGGCGGCGAACGGGTTCCCACGCCATAACCTGCGCCGGGGCCAGGCGATGGCGCTGTACCGCGCGGGCTATCCTTGCCCGCCGGACATGCGCCTCCCTAGCTCCGCCGCGGGGGCGAGCCGCTGGGCACTCAGCGCGCGCGGTGTCCCCGTCCCTCCCCTTCCCACCTCCGACCCAGAGTTCCGCCGCGCCATCCACGAGATGCGCGCCGGAATGCAAAACCCCGAGAACTACCCGCTGACCGGCGTCGACCAGTTCTGGTGGCAGCGGCTGATGGCGCGCCGCACCCGGGAGCTGGAGTCCCTCAACGACAACGGCCCTGTCGAGGGCCGTTTCAACTCGCACGGGCGGCGCCGCTGGTGGAGTGCCCCTGGGAGGACCCTCGACGAGGTCCTCCAGCACATCCACGCCGGCAACCAGCCGCGCCTCGCGATGCCGCCGCCGGAGGCCACCCAGCCGTGGGTGGCGCGGCGGACCGGCGCGTCCTCGTCGTCTGCGACGTCGAGCTCCTCCGCCGGCCACTCCGTCTCCACCTCCCCCCCATTTCTAAACGCCGGACCGGCCGCACGCAGGCGCAGCGACGGCGCGCTCCGCATCGGCGAGCCACGCTTCGAAACGCGTGGTTCGGCGAAGACGGAGGACACCGGCGACGAAGATGAGGCCGAGTGGCCCGACCAAAAGGTCGCGGAGCAGATGTCTCTGGACACGCTGCAGCCGCTCGACCTCGCCGCCGCCGCTCAGTGGAGTCTGCGCGACACCACCGAGTCTGAGCTCGCCCTCCAGCGCCGCCTGCTGGCTGAAGCCGAGCAGCGCAAGGCGGCGCGCGAGCGCGAGGAAGCCGCGGCGGCGGCCCTCCTCCGCGTCCCTCCCCCACCGCCGCAGAAGGAGAACGTCTACATCGTTCTCGACGAGGACTCCGACGATGACGACGTGATCCAGCAGGCACTCGAGGTGAGCAGGTGGGATTGCGGCGGCGGCGACGAGGGACAGGGGGGAAGCAGGCGCCCCGGCGACGCCCCCAGCGACGACGACGACGACGACGGCGGCGACTACAGCCAGGCGATCGCCGCCAGCCTCGGGCTTAACTAGTTTAGATGTAGTTTAAATTTATCGTACTAGCTTAAATTCGCGCCGAATATGTACGCAGTTTCCGAATTTCAATAAAATCTCGCCTGTTTTCATTTTGCGTTTGTTTGGGCCGGTTCTTGGGCTCGGGACGCGACTGGGAAACGCGCCCCCCCAGGTTCCAGAATAGCGCCGTTTAGCGCCGCGGCGGCACCAAAACGGCGGCGTTTTGGGCCCTGGGGGGCGCAACGGCTGGAGATGCCCTAAATCTCTATCTCAAACATCGGCTAAACCATCTGATTTGCATTTCTGGAAGAGGCTTATGAGAGTAAAAGACAATTTCTGTAAGCAAGGATCATTACCTTAGGCAACGAGGAAAGTATTTGTTTCTGGGAGAATATTTGGCTAGCGAATAAGCCTATATCTCAACAATATCCGTCCTTGTATAAAATAGCACAGGGAAAACAAGTTTCGGTGTCTACTGTGATGTCAGCAACCCCTCCACTAAACATAAGTTTCGGGAGAGGTTTGACTAGAAACAAATGGACTAGATTGTTTCATATGGCAAATCGGTTGATGGATATTCACCTTATTCAGCAACCTAATAAGTCTACTAGGAGATGAACCGAATAGGGTGTGTTTTAAGTATCTCTATTTAGGTTTTATGAATGGCCATACAAGGTACGTAAGTAAATACATTTGAAAGATGAAGATGCCACTGAAAAATAAGATATTTATGTGGTTTTTATATAGAAAGGTGTTACTTACTAAAGAGAACTTGGCCAAACGTAATTGGAGAGGCTGCAAAAAATGTTATTTCTGTGATCAAGAGGAAACAGTACACTACCTGTTTATAACGTGCCCTTTCGCAAAGAAGGTGTGGATTATCGTCCATATGGCCTATATATTACTCCCCCTTCAAAAATTACAGTTTTGTTTCGGACCTAGTTGCATGGGACTCGAAAAAAGAAAAAGGTTGATATTCGAGTGGGCGCTTGCACTTTATTATGGGCCATATGGAACATACATAATGATATATTTTAAACAATGCAATCTTCATCCTTTATGCAGGTAGTACCAATGGAAACACAATGGATCCGTTTATGGTCCTACCTACAACTAATGGAGGATCATATATCATATACTAGTATCAGAAAGATCCATGCTCTAGGCCGCTCGCTCACCCACCCACCCCGCCGCTCGCCACTCCGGCGCCGGCGTCCACCGAGCCTAACGCCGGTGACCACTCCGGTCCCGGCGTCCTCCTCCCCCGCTCCCCCTCCTCCTCCCCGCGCCCATGGAGCTCTCTCCCTTTCCGCGGTGCTGCGCGGACTTCTCCGACGATGAAGACGAGCTGGAGCTCTCCCCGCGCTCGTACTGCGAAGTGTTGCGCAGTGGCTCCCCTCCGTCCTCCCTGGCCCGCTCTCCCTCGCCGGCGTCGGTCTCTCGAGGAGACGAGGCGCGCGGTGGTGCGTCCTCGAGCGCGGCCCCTATGTCGACGCGGAGTGCGGCGCCTCTGGCTGGCGCGGGTGCGAAAAGGTCGTGGGGCTCTCTGGGCGTCAAGCGCTGGGCACCGGGGCTGGCCTCTCCGGTTGCGAGCTCGGCGGGTTCACGCGCGGCGGCAATGCGGTCACCCAGGATGGTGCATCCGCCTCCGCCCCTTCCCGCTTCGCGAGCAGGTGGGCCGCGGCCATGGCAGCAGGTGGGTGGACGAGGAGGCGGGAGGCTGCAGTCCGGCAGCTACCGTCGATGTTCATCCGGGAGGATCTCCCGCCGGACTCGGCGGGGGTGCTGCTTCAGCTGCGCCCGGCCGGGCCACATCTCGGCGGAATGCGGCAACGACACGGTTTGTCTCCGATGCCGGAAGGAGGGGCACCATTCCCGGGAGTGCACCGAGCCGCGCTTTCCGCCGCCGGCTGGCCAGGTGGGCCGTAGATCTGCAGGGGGAACGCCGGGCTCCCGTGCGAGACAGGATCGGGGAGCGCGCGCCGGCCTCGCCGCCGGTGGGAGATTTGTGATTAAAGCTGGGGAATCGCGCCGAGGCGCCAGGCCGCTGGAGAAAGGAGCCGCACCAAGCCCCACCGCCTTCTTCGCCATGCAGGGAGGGCGCAGTCGCCGTGGAACCTCCGGCCGAGGCGGGCGCGGAGCCGCTCCGGCACCAGGGTCATCGCCCACCGCCTCCTCCAACCTCGAGGCCGGAGACGGACCTGCTCGACACCCAGAGAGCTGCAGGTCAGCGTGGAGGGCCTGAGGGTCGTAGAGGGCGGGATACCGTCGTGGATAGGGAGGCCGGAGAAGCTTGCCGCCGCGCTCTAGAGGCCCATGGCCGCAGGGAACGCGAAAGAGGACGCTCGCCGCTGCTGCCGCCCCCTCCTCTGCCACCATCTGGGCCGGGTGGCACGGCGCCAGGTCCGGCTTCGCGCGGGGCAGTGCTGCCTCCGCCGCCTCAACCTCGACTGGAGCACGTGTACCTTCCACGTACAGAGGGGATCGTGGCCGCAGAGGAAGCTCTCAAGTGGGGGCTGGTCGTGTATGTCTCAGGCGCCCGATCGCGGATCCCGCCGGCGCAAGCGGAGGAGGCCATCGCCGCCAGGGTGCCAAGGGCGGCCTACAATTTCACCACGAGGTACCATTGGCCGTTGGATTTCCTGGTGACATGCGGCAGCAGGAGCATCTGCGACGACATCTTCGTGGAGGGCATCGTCGACGGGAACGGATTTTCACTGCGGTTCGCGCCGTGGAACCGGCAGTTGCAGGCCTCCACTTGCAGGCTGAGGTACCGGCTCACCTTGAACTCACCGGAGTTCCGGCGCATGCGTCGCACCTGACCACGGCCACGGCGCTGCTTGGGTCCACCGGCTGGGTGGAGGGGCTCGGCGTCAGCTCCACTCGTTGCGAGGATCTTCGGAGCATGAAAGTGTTCGCTTGGGTTGATGATCCAGAGCTGGTTCCTAAGGCGAAGGCGATGTTCATCGAGGAACCAGGCGACCTTATGGAAGAAGATGAAGGCCTCGTCCTGCTGGAGGAATTGCTCATTCCGCTTGAAAAAAACCTCCTCTGGTATGTCGTTTCGGTGAGCCTGTTGCATTCGGAGGATACGCGCTGCATGTGGACGAGAGGGAGGTCCAGGGTCGTGGCGGCGGCGGCCGCGACGGCGAGGGTTACGGAGGACGAGACGGTGGAGGCAGCGGGCGACACGACCGCTCGACCGAGGAAGATCACAGACGGCGGGGCACAGATGGTGCCAGGGGAGATCGCCGGGTCCGCGGACGTCAGAGATCTCGGGAGCAACAAGGTGGTGAGCGCCGCAGCCACTCGCGAGGGGTTCGTCGGGACATCGTCGGCCTGCGCCCCGGCCGCCGTCCTGCCACAGGTGGTGGCCTGGAGGAAGAAGACGATGGCAGTGTGGACCATCGGGTTTATACTGACGTGGAGGAGGTGTTCCGCCCCACTTTGACCAGAGGTGGGGACCACGCTGCGTCTTTGGTGGACCCGATGGTGGAAGAAGCGGCGCTAGCCTCTCTGCCGCTGCCAGTTGGAAAGAAGGGCCCCACCACCTGCAGGCCTGGGGTGTTGCTTGCTGCGAACGTGCCAAAGGCTGGCAAGATACCGTGGGGGCTCCCTTTAATTCAAAACTCGGCCACTGATTCCGTGCCAGCCAATCCGGAACCGGTCAATGTTCAGAGCTGGGACCCTGAGCTGCAGCTGATGGCATCACCTGGGCTGATCACGCCTGGCTGCGTGGCCTCGCTGTCTCCATGCGGGAGCGGGGGGGAAGTTTCTCCTGATGGGTTCGCGCGTGAACGTTCTCCAGTTTCGGTACTGGAATTGTTTCCTGTGACTGTTTCACCAATGGGCCAAGGCTCCGTTGTCGGGCCGCGGGCCGTGAAGGATGCTGCAAGCCCAGATAGCCAGCAGCAGTTCCAGATTTTGGCCCGCCAGTGCAGTCTCGCCTCACAGCTCTCGGAGAAGACCCAAACTCCCTCGGGACCAGTGGTTGATGCGGATTCCGCTGTGGAGGGGTTCATCTGTGTCAGTCTGTCACCGACCGGCCCTGCGGCACCATCCCGACAGGGACCGGTGGTTTCTAGCGACCCACAGGACACCGATAGTTTCCGCGCCCAATACCGTACCCCCATATCACCAGTGTTGAATAGGCCAAAGAGGTGCTCTAGGGCAAAGAGGATCCTCTCAGGGCCGGTGCGGCGCAGTGCCAGGAACTGTGGAAAGTTTGCTGCGGGTACTCCGGTTAGCAAGCAGCAAAAGGACTTGATTCGGAAGTTGGACATTGCAAGGGAGGGTGAGCAGATCGGAGAGGAGGCCTACGATGCCTACTGTGATCTCTTCACCAAGCCTATGCAGCAGAAGCACATCGACGTTGTACTTGGTCTGTTTGGATGGCAGCCAGAGGCCCTGCCGTTGCGTGAGGATGCACCTGTTGAGTGCGTAGTGTAGCCGATCACCTCTCTCCCCCGTGTGTGCTAGAGTGGGCGTGTGTGTTTTCGTGCATTGTTAGAACTAAATGTCGTGGCATGAGTTTGTTTTTTGCGTTTGGACTGCGAGTGGATTAAACTCCGGAGCTCGCAGGGCTGCTATTTTTCAGTTGATTTCCACCTCCGGAGCTAAGATGGTTTGCCTCCAAGAAACTAAGATGGCACTTATTGATGCCCAGGTTGTGAGGGAGGCATTGGGGCCGGCTTTCGACGGTTTCTTCTTCTTACCAGCCGTAGGCACCCGTGGAGGCATACTTTTGGCCTGGCAGTCGGCCTACGTGGTGGCATCCAACCCACATATGACAGACCATACTATTAAGGCCAACATCTCCGTGGGTGGGGAACAAGGCTGGTGGTTCATAGGTGTGTACGGCCCTCAGGGCGTGGAGGATAAGAGGATTTTCCTCCAAGAGCTCAAGGATGTCCGGGACCTGCATGCGGGACCATGGATGGTAGCCGGGGATTTCAATCTCATTCTGAACCCTGGGGACAAAAACAGAGGGACCCTGCATCGGACCTTGGTGGGTACATTCCGGCGCACTCTGTCAGCCTTGGAGCTGAAGGAGGTCTACCTGAATGGTCGCCGTTTCACATGGTCGAACGAGCGGATACGACCTACCTTGGAGAAACCCGATCGGGTCTTCACGACCGTTGATTGGGACGAGACCTACCCAGATGCATTCTTGACGGCGGGCTCTTCCGGTCCCTCGGATCACTGTCAACTTCTGCTCCAACTGGCCCCAGACTTGCAGATGGGGCGTAGATTCCAGTTCCAATCTTTTTGGACAAAGGTGGATGGGTTCCAAGAGGTGGTTGAACAAGCCTGGCATTCCACACCGCAAGAACGTAACCCTTTCAAAAATTTGGACACAAAATTCCGAGCTACTGCTAGTGCGCTGGCTAGCTGGAGCACCAGGTTTGTGGGAAACATCAGGCTCCAAATCCTCGTGGCCAACGACATTATCCCTAGTCACCTTGCTTCCCAAAAAGGACGGGGCGGAGGAGGTAAAGGATTTCAGGACTATTAGTCTGATCCATAGCTTGGCTAAGCTGGTTGCCAAGGTGGTGTCAGGCAGGATGACCACGGTCCTGCCACAGCTAGTGGGACAACATCAGAGTGCATTCGTGCGTGGACGGTGCTTCCATGACAACTTCATGACTGACCAAGGCACGGCTCGCAAGCTCCACAGTATGGGGACAGCGGCAGTACTTCTTAAGCTTGATATCACCAAGGCGTTTGAAACGGTGAGCTGGGCCTTCCTACTGGAGGTATTGAGGAGAATTGGATTCAGAGATCGGCTGCTTTCCACTATATGCGGGCTGCTGGCCACGGCTTCCACAAGGATCCTCTTGAACGGACGGCCGGGGACCAAGATTTTCAACAGGCGGGGTTTGTGACAGGGAGACCCCCTTTCACCCCAACTTTTCATCCTGGTAATGGAGGTGCTCCACCTTCTTATTGAGTGGGCTACGGCTCGTGGATTACTGGGCAGGCTGGCCAGAACAGGCCTCCACCACTGCACGACCATGTATGCGGATGACGTCGTGACTTTCCTTCGCCCCACTGCTCGAGATCTAAAAGTATTCGTCATGCTTATGGAAGATTTTGGGGCGGCTTCCGGACTGCTTACAAACTTGGAAAAGTGCTCAGCGCACTTGATCCGTTGTAGTGGTGAAGAAGAGGAGTTGATCTCGCGTGAGCTGCACTATCAGATCTTGCCTTTCCCCCTACACTACCTTGGCCTCCTGCTGGCTCTCAGGAAACCCTCAGCGGAGCAGCTCCGGTACCTGGTGGACGCGATCGCAGGGTACCTACCAGGGTGGCAGGCGGGCCTCCTAAATGGGGGGGCTACTGGAGTTGGTCAAAACAACATTATCAGCAGTTTCCATTTTTTCAATGATGTCCCTTGATCTGTCTATGAAAACACTAGCCGATATAGACAAGATCCTCAGAGGGTTCCTATGGAAGGGACGCAAGGACGTCCGTGGAGGTCACTGTCTCGTCGCGTGGGACAGAGTCTGCATGCCTAAGTCACTAGGTGGACTTTGGGTGCCAAACCTGCGGAAGATGAACCTGGCTTTGAGGGCGAGGTGGCTCTCGCTCAGCCGTACTGACACTTCCAAGCCTTGGAAGGAATTCAACATCCAAGTGCCTCGGGATGCAAAAACTCTGTTCGAGGCTGCGACCATGTCGGTTCTAGGAGATGGGGCTACTCCTTGTATCCATGCTAGTCATAACCAACTATGCATATATAAGCGTCCACGAATCAAATGAAACTGAAGGAAACGGGACCAAAGCTATACAGAGATGATATGTGTCCAGAAAGTGCAACAACAATCGAGGGTTACTGGGGTTACCTCGCCCTACGCCGATCACATCGACAGGCGGGCTCGGACATGGATCATCGGCTCCACAACCCCTCGACTGCGACAACTATGCAGGCATAGCCAAAACTGTATAACAATGAGCTCGAAACCAACAACCGATCAAAGCAGTACTCTAAACATGAAGCTGTATTAAACAGGTGTTACTAGAGTATAGCTTACAAGCAGAGGTCACACGACCCAACATTACATCAGACAACGGAAGGCAAATTATGTTGCTAATCAACAAGAACCAAAAAGGGCTAAGAGGCCGCAACATAAGGCAACGTCCCAGCCCATAGATTCCAGGCTCCTACCTGGGAACCCCAAACTACTCGTCGATGTCCATGTTGAAACACGACCGAAGTGAGTAACTTCACCTGAACCAAGTTGAAGCAAACATGAGTACGGGAGGTACTCAACAAGACTTAGTTAACCTATTATATATCTGCTACTTTCAAAAAGGGTTTTATGATGGCTATTTTGCGTAAAGCAATCTTTGTTTTCCAAATCGAGGAGGAATAGCACGTCTAAAGGAGTGTTTTCAAAACAGATAAGAAAACTAGTCAACTTCTGAAATCATCATATTTTCATCCACCAACATCATTTCCCAGCACCTCACATACTACAAGGATCACCCCTCCCGGCATCTCCGGGGAGGCACCCTTCATTCATTGCCAACATATTTTATGCCACTTTCAAGTTATCTATGACCCCGTGACTTTCACCAAGTCGTCCATAACCGTGGACACGGCTTTCCGAAAGATTTATCCCTGCAGGGTGGTACACTTTACCCACACGTACCCTTTACCCTGGAGCGCGGCAGAGGGTGGCTGGCTCCGACCTTTACCTTGTCGAGCCATATCCATGAGTCAACCCAAACAGGGCCACCCCGTCAACAGGGAGTTGGCCACCTCCTGACGGCACCTGTTCTGTGAGTCGGGATCAAGATCCGTGTACGTCCATCACATGTCCCGGTCACGCCCTAAACAACTCCAAAAGGTTTTTGACTCACACGCAGATGGAACTCCCAAACTACGTGACTCATGGATAGAACCAAACAAGCTAGTTAGTCAGGCGAGGTTCATTGGCTCGCTCGTGTGGTTGCACGCTCAGTCTTGGTTTCCGCGGCGAGACCTTAATCCTAGGGTTGGCAAGTACAGGACAAACAACCACTTCCCAAGTGGCCTCCCGTCCAAGCCTTAGTCAAGTTAAGCACACAGTGCTCATCTCACCACGTCATCATATCATACTAGGTTATCGCAGCTCTGATTCATCAACTGGATGGAGTAGAGGTAACAAACATTTAAAGCTAAGCGTAGCAGATATGAGGCTCTGGCGATGCGCACAAGCAAATCTATGGTGGCTAGGAGCAGTAGATCAGGATATTGAGGCAATGCATTATATAGGTGAACTATATCTACTAGCATCAAATATTTTGGAATCGAATGCAAAGTACGAGAAGCAAATGTTGTTGGAAAACATATATGAGCAGATAAGAGGTTATGCTTTCCTTGGTTATAAGAAAACCAGATAAAGGCTTCAGGAATAAGTGCTTGACTTGTCGGTTAAGATCAAGTATTCACCATTGGATTGCTGGCCTTCTCTTTGGAGTCACGTTCTACCGAGGGGGAAACAAAACCGGAAGAGAAAAACAACAATCAACACATGGCATCGATGCAATGCACAACATGTATGCATGATCAAGTTAATGCACTTAAATAAAGCCCTAAACATGTTCGTTGGGTTGATAGGGTTCGTATGTCAGTTATGCAATTTTACTGAAATTAGCCCAAAATAGACCCTAGAGGGGCAATTCGGGTGATTATGAAAGTGAGTACAATTTCAAAAGCTCAAATGGGTTTGAAAACATCATAAATGGATTGCATTTGTCATTTGGAGCATTTTAGTATATATCTTATTTTTCTATTTTAAATGATTTAGACAACATTAAATAAATGCTCATTTTTTGAATTTATCAAACATATCAGTAAATGACATATTTGGGTAGATTACATTTTTATGAACATTTTAATACCTCACTTTTATTTTTCTGAATTATAAAACATTAGTTGTTGATTTTAACATTATTAAACATTTTCTATAAAATAAAACCGATTAATGACATCACTATGACGCAGTGATGACCTCATCCTCCTCTGTTCTTCACAGCTAAGATCAAAATCGTTTGAAATCGCGCACAATTGAGGAAACAGAATATACACGGAGGAAGAGGAGGTGGAGCGGAATTGAGGGGTGCCGGCGGCGGACCAAATGGTCGCCGGAAAGCTCGCCGGTGACGAGGTCCGACGGCGGCCGGACATGGCGTACAGCGGCAAGGAGCTACGGTGCACGGGAGGCCAAGAAAAGGGCATGGGGGAGCTCACCACGGCGTGGGGAAGCTAGAGGAGTGGTCGGAGGGGGCTGGGGCGGAGCGGTGGCGGCGAATCGACGGCCGCATCTCCCACCGGCCGCGAGGAATACGATGGCGGCGCGGCTAACTATGGTCGTCCCTGCTCATGGCGCCTAGCTTGGAAGCACGAGGAGGCCGGGGCGGAGCCAAAGGTAGCCTCAATTCCCTGCGGGGTTGCCGGAGGCGACGGCGATTCGTGCGGCGGCCGGCGGCACTAGGGTTTGCCCTCGGAACGGTTTACAGAGAGGGAGCATAGGGAGCGAGTGAGAGGGAGGGGGAGAGAAGCAGCACGACATCTAGCGGAGGTCATCCACGCACGGGGGCGGTAGCAGGACGTGGTGTGCGGCGTCGGAGGCGAGGACACGCAGGTGCTCCGACTGGCATAGGTTGAAGAAGACCAAAAGTTCACAACACCCCTTGTAATTTCTGGAAAACACAACTAGCTCCTTTTCTCTTTAAAAACTGAAAAGGAAACAACCTTTTGAGAGCCTTTTTAAAAGTATAAAATTTGGCAAAAATAACTTTTGGAAAGCTTATGAAATTTCCAGCCTAACCATATTTTTCTTTGGGGTATTTGAAATATTTTTCAGTACAAAATTTTGGAACCCCTTTTAAGTACTATTTGTGAGATTTTCTCAAACCATTTAAATTCACAGTTGAAATTGGTTAAAACATGAGTAAATTTTTGTTTCCATGCATGTATGAGATGAACACACACCACACACCCTAATGTAGCAAAATTTGGGATGTTACAGATCTACCCCCCTTACAAGAATATCGTCCCGAGATTCCTGAAGGAGAAGAAAGAGGGAACACCGGTTTTGAACGATCTTCTCGAACTTTACGGATCTCTTCTCGAAGAGGTTGTCCGGTAGCACTTGCAAAGATCTCCAGCGGCTACACCTTAGGTAGGAGGGAAAACTCGTAGAATTTGATCTTCACGAAGATCGAGTATCTCATGGATAACTCACGACAGGAATGTTCATAAAGAACTGTTGAGTTATCGTGCATGAAACACATCAAGATAACGGAGGGAAAAACAGATGATTTCAAGTTTATGGATGATGGTTCTTGAGAGGATTTAGAATATGAGCTTTGAACAAGACTTTAAATCCTTTTGGAAAAGAAAGGTTGGACAACTTGTGACATCAAGGTTTCTTCAAACAGGATACCAAGATGGAGAGGATGGTCTTGAATATCACAACGTAATATCCGTAGACGAGGGGAACACGAGAAAACACTGTAATTCGTGTGTCAGAGAAAAATTTGATACATGATCATGTTCACTCTTCGGAGAGGACACAAAATATGAAGGAACTTCCATTCTGTTGAAGTTTGTCGAAAACTTTGTCAAATATTAGAATGTTACTTCATGACAGAAGATGAGTAACCACGGAATGTTGGAACACCGTATAACAGAAAGAGTTCTTGGTCATACCATGAGGATGAGTAACCAACGGGGATTGAAACACCGAAAGAAAATAGGGAATCTTTTTCCTATTGTGGTTTGGACGTAGCAATACATCTACCACATAGTTAAGACCCCATGGCTGGAGTAACTGACAAATTCACACAATGTGTGAGATGAACAGAACTTCAGGTATAAACCACTTGAAAAAGGGAGCTGATCAATAGCGGTTACGGCACATCAAGAGATGTTCTCATGATGAACTTGTTTCCACTGGAAGCAAGATTTGGAGGATCAACAAGGAGACGTTGAACAAAACAACTTTCAAGTTCTCCTTGATGTTCTAGATACTGACAACAGGCTCATGACAAGCCTTCTATAGGTCATCAAGTGAAAGTAAAACTCCGGTTTGGAAGAACGGTGAGGAAAACTTGTTACAATGAACCACACCTGAATTCTCACAGAGCGTGACTGTTCTTGCGGACGCAAAGGGATATGACATAAGGCATTCCGGCTAATTGTGTCAACCACAACATCAACCATGCCGGATTTTGAAAATACCCAATTCAATACCCTTGAGGAAATACCACCCATCGTTGCTGCTTGAGATTCAGCTCTGGTTAGTGGGTCAATATCTCAGACTCGACATACATGATCGAAAAGGTTGCACCAGTTACAATTGAGATACATTTACTAGATTCTCAAGATATGGACTACGATGCCACGCTCAAGAAGATGAGCGAGATTGTAGAACCCATGTATTAGCAACTTGCGAAAGACGGTTGCACCTACATGGGGTACTTGCAACGGAACACACCAGAGTCCTTGTTGGGGAGACGATACAAAGATAATGAAATCTCTTGGACTTCTTCTCTTTCACGAACGATCAGTCAGTGGCTTAGTGTGGATGAAAACTTCTTCAAGGAATGGAGGTAACAACCTACCATCTCAGGAATTGTCCACACGTGCATGACCGACTTCGGATTATTCCCGAGGGAACAAGAAAACTTTACTCGAACCCATGGCGACAACTTTCACCAGAAGCACATGGACTCGAGGAAGTCACTTCAAACATCCAGAACACAATCTTCGTAATGAAACAAAGTGTCGCACCCGGAATTCTAGAGGATACACACAGCCCGCTAAACAGTAGATAATTGGCTTACGGGGCCTACCTGCACCCGCATCTCAATATGAGTAGGCCAACACGTAAACGTGTGACAACCATCCTCTACTATTCATCGTCTGTGAAACCATCCAATAGGAATCCGAATACTTCCATTGACGTACTTAATAACATACACACATGGTACGTCAACGGCATTTGAACAAGTGATATCACAACAAATCTCTAATTAAGACACAAAGAAATAGAAATAAGTAGAAAAAACTCTCACTAGAGCAGAGATAGCAAATACAGTCATGCAGAGGACACATGTCCCAACAAGTCATAAATTCATCACAGCGGAAGCATCCAAAGTGACGAAGATATGGATCCTGGACCCTGCGAGTAAGGACACCCCCTCTCAGGCCCAAGGCCAAAGCCCAAGAAGAGGCGACCTTGGAGTACTCTAGAAGGCCCACGTGAAGCCCACCCGCACTAACTTGCGGGTTAAGCTAGGAAATCTGTAACCGACCTAGCTAGAGTTCGAGTCCTCTCCGGGTAGAACTCGAGACCTGGCCATCTATATAAGGCCAGGAGAGCCCCCTAGGAGAGGACCAAGCAATTACCGCACGACCCAAAAGCCTTGAACTCGAGACCTACTCTCAATTCGAGCACACCATTGTAACCGATCTAATCTTCAATACAGATCGACAAGAGGCAGGAGTAAGGGTTTTACCTCTACGAGGGCCCCGAACCTGGGTAAATCTCGCCCCCTGTCTAGCCGACGATTCCACCAGCGCTCATGGGTTCTCTTAATCGAAACCCGATAGGTTCACCGAAGGGATTTGTTGAGTCAGGGATTCGACAATTGGCGCCGACCGTGGGGAACGCGGGCGCTGGATCACCGGCATCTTCGGCTTCATCGACGTCCAACTCCTGTTGGAAACCATCGACTACGGCTCCGAGCAATCCTATACGGATCGGATCTGTCGTGGTCACACCTCACTCGCCGGAATCACGCCCGGTATTCGAGGATCTGGAGAAGAGCGTCACCCTGACGTTCGGGAGCTTCAACTTCGTGACGAACCGAGACGGAATCCTCCACTTCACGGATGAATCTGACAACGAATCTGGAGCCGTCAACTCGCGCTTTCCTATGGAGAAAAGTGGCGAGTCCATCCGATTCAACGCAGTCGACTATCACGCCCTCTCGACAGAGGAACAACCTCGGGTACAGGAAGCTTTCCAATCTGCGCCTAGGACGCACGGGCCACGATTGGCCCAAGTCTACATGGCCGGATCGGAACCGCCCCCGGAAACCGAATTCAGCGCAACCGAGCGCAACATAATCGGCGTCTCGCGGGAGGCCTGGAACAGAGCCAAAGAAGCCATGCGAAGGAGTCAGCCACCCGCGGCAGGAGTGCCACAGGAGGATCTAACCGCCTACCACTACCATCTAGTGAGAGCGGCCTCGACCATCAAAGACGCCCGAGCAGATCTAGCCCATCGCAGAAGAGCGGCGGACGAATCAAGCCTACGACGAGCCGAGCAGTCCCTTGCACCCTCGGTCGGTACCCGGCCCGCAAGGAAGGGACATGCAGCATCGTCCAGGGACTACGAATCCATGGCTGGGACCAGCAGGTCGACCACATCCTCCTTCATGAGGGTCGACGACGACGGCAACGTCTACCCGCAAATCCCCGCTGCTGCAGTCCTAGCCACAGCAACTTACATGCAGATGAACCAACCGACGGAAAGCGATCCTCGGGCGGAACAGTACAAGCAAATTCGCAAGGGGCTAGGATTGGCGGCTGCAAGGCTCGCCTCTCATGATCGCAAGAAGACTGAAGAACAATTGGAGAAGGAGCGACAGGAGAAGGACAAAGATAAGGAAACGCCCCGCAGGCACAGAAGCTCCTCCCCGAGAAAAGACAAATCGCCACGTCGTGGTCGAGGAAAAGAAGCCCGTCGCCGCGGTGACAGTCGAAGCAGCAGCGACGAAAGTCCGAGAGAGAAAAGCTCACGGCATCACAGCAGCCGCTCGCGAAAATGAAGCAAAGAGCCACGGAAGGACGCTGACCGCGATCGGCCCGGACGGGACACGCGATCCGACATCGCGCAGAACAAGGTAGACAGGGCAAGGGCGTCGAGATATCGCGACCGATCATCATCCGGCTCTTCGGATGACGAAACCTGCTGCGCACTCTGTTTCGCCCGCAGTATTCGCGAAGCGCCCCTACCCAAACGATTCAAACTCAGCACGGAAGTGACAAAGTACGACGGCTCGCTCGAGCCTTCTCAATGGTTAAGCGACTACCTCACAGCAGTAAAGTGCCAACGTGGGAACAAGAACACGGCTATGCAATACCTCAATTTGCATCTAGTCGGAGCGGCCCGCAGTTGGCTGGAGAGGAGACCAAGATCTTGCTACGCATCGTGGGATGACTTGCACCGCGATTTCTGCAAAAACTTCCAGTCGACATACAAGAGGCCGGCTACAATCGAAGAACTACGAGCCTGTAAACAGAAAAGCGGCGAGTCTACCCGAGAATACATCCAGCGGTGGACCACACTCAGGAACACCGCAGGAACCATCTCGGAAGAAGTGGCGATTGAGGCCTTCGCTAAAGGTGCGAGAAGAACTGCCTTTCGGAAGAACTAGGCAGAGCAGCGCCTAAAACTATCGGGGAGCTAATGATCATAGCCGAAAAATGGGCTAATGGAGAAGACGCAGTGCGCAACGAAAGAGGGTCATCACCCGCACACGAAGACGACCGCCATGGGCGAAGAAAAAGAAGGAAATACTATGACCACGAGGATAGGGAGGAATTAGTGGCGGCAGAATTCACGCGAAGTCGCGACTCTGGTCGCTGCGGAAGCCGCGAGTGGAAACCAAAGGCAGAAGAAAAATCCCCCGAGGAGGACCTTGATGCATACTGCTCGCTACATCTATTTACAGATAAGCGCACGGGCAAAACTAAGGCAACACACCTTCTTAAGGACTGCCGAAAGTTTCATGACATCTCGGATGCACTCGCCAGGAAAAGATTTGCATCCACCCAAAACTACCCGCCGCTGCCAGGAGGAGGACAACAATTCCAGCCGCCACCACCACCACCTCCACCAGCAAATCCAAACATGGCGCTAGCCGCACTACCTGCGCCACCGCCACAAAACATTGGAGCCAATGCATACCCGAACCCGGCAGGACAACTCGCGATGATACAGAAGGTATGCCCCTCTCGCAGAGCCCAAAAGACTAACACAAGGCAATTATGCATGGCAGTGCAGACACCACCAACGAAGACCGAGTACCTGAAAATGGCGGATCAGCCAATCACGTTCTCGATGAAAGACCATCCGCCACGAGTCTATCGACCAGGACACGCCGCCCTTGTCATCCAAGCTCAAATTGGTAATTATGACCTGACCCGCGTATTCATGGACGGTGGCAGTGGCATTAACATCATCTACGCGGATACACTCCGTCGAATGAACAAGAATTTGGACGGCCTAACGGAATCAGAAACATCCTTCCACGGGATAGTTCCGGGCAAGGCAATCCGTCCACTCGGAACAATCAACCTAGAAGTCGTATTGGGCTCTCCAAGCAACTACAGAAGGGAATTCCTGGACTTCGAAGTCGTCGACTGGCCCTCACAGTACCACGCCATTCTTGGTCGAACAGCGTTCGCCAGATTCATGGCCGTACCACATTACGCGTACTTGAAGCTCAAGCTACCCGGCGAATACGGTGTGATCACCATCGACGGAGACTTCCAGAAATCGGACAAGTGCGACATAGAATTTAATGAGATCGCAAAATCTTTCGGGATGCAAGAAGAATTTCAAGAGCTGGCAAAAACCACGGATCACTCCGTTATGCCCCTCACGAAGAAAAACGCGCCCGAACTGGAATTCAGCGCCAACAGCGACACTCGCAAGAATCAAGTGCACCCGACGGATTCTGCAAAGACAGCGATGGTTTCAACAACCCTCTCGCCAGCATAGGAAGACGCGCTCGTCAAACTCCTCCGTGAGTACTGGGAGATTTTCGCCTGGCAGCCCTCAGATATGCCAGGAATACCCAGGGAGTTTGCCGAGCACTCACTCGAAGTTTTTCCTGGCACCAAACCCATCAAACAGACGACTCGACGATTTTCAGAACCCAAGCAGAAGGCGCTTGGAGAAGAAGTAAACAGATTGCTAGCCGCAAATTTCATTAGGTAGATCAAGATATCCACCTGGTTAGCAAACCCGGTGTTGGTCCCCAAGAAGAACATGGATATCCTTCAGGTGTGCATCGACTACACGTCGTTGAATAAGCACTGCCCCAAGGACAATTTTCCTCTACCACGAATCGACCAGATCGTGGACTCTACGGCAGGCTACCAACGCCTCTCCTTCCTGGACGCCTATTCGGGATATAATCAGATCCGAATGAAAAGGGAAGACGAAGAGAAGACGGCATTCATCACACCCCACGGTGTCTACTGCTACACGACAATGCCCTTCGGGCTGAAGAACGCAGGCGCAACATATCAGTGCTGCATGCAAAGATGCCTCGCCAATCTCATTGGCAAGAACGTACAGGTGTACGTTGACGACATTGTCATCAAAACTCGAGTAGAGGACACACTCCTCGAGGACATCAGAGAAACATTCGACGCCCTTAATGCATATCGGATCAAGCTCAATCCGACCAAATGCGTTTTCGGCGTCCCTGCAGGAAAACTCCTCGGGTACCTGGTATCCGCCAGAGGCATTGAAGCCAACCCGGAGAAAATACAAGCCATCCTGACTATGAAAGAGCCAACCAATCTACGCGGAGTCCAACAGCTCGCAGGACGACTAGCCGCCCTAAGCAGGTTCATCGCACGATTGGGAGAGCAAGCGTTACCCTTCTACAAATTACTGAAGAAGACGGACAAATTCGAGTGGACACCCGAAGCTAAACAAGCGTTTGCAGACTTGAAGCGATCGTTGCAAAGCAGGCGCGTCCTTGCAACACCGCAAGAAAGGGAGCCACTTTTCCTATACTTAGCCGCTACAAACCAGGTCATCAGCACAGCAATCGTAGTCGAACGACCTGAAGACGGCAAAGCATACGGAGTCCAACGACCAATATATTACATCAGCGAAGTGCTCTCGCCATGCAAGCAACGATACCCTCATTATCAGAAGCTCGCATATGGAGTTGTTCTCACGGCCCGAAAGCTCAAACATTATTTCCAGGAACACGCCATCATAATGGTTAATGATGCGTCACTCGGGACAATCATGAACAACCCTATGGCATCCGGAAGAATAGCAAAATGGAGCATCGAGTTGGGCGCATGGGACATCACCTATGCAGGACGCAACGCAGTCAAATCTCAAGTACTCGTGGAATTCCTCAGCGAATGGACAGAGCTACAAACGCCCGGGCCGCCTGAGTACACGAGCAATTGGATAATGTACTTCGATGGATCCAAGAGAAATGAAGGAGCAGGAGCTGGAATCGTTCTTATTTCACCTCGTGGAGACAAGCTGCAATACGTCCTGCGACTGGACTTTCCACCAGATGACCCAGCATCGAACAACGACGCAGAATATGAAGCCCTGTTACACGGGATGAAGATGGCAATCGCCTGTGGAGCTACCCGATTAATGATCTACGGCGATTCCAATCTCTTAGTGCAGCAGACAATGAAAGAATGTGACGTCATTGCTGAAAACATGGTCGCATATCGTGACATGTACAATCTACTCGAAGGAAGCTTTAAAGGGTGTGAGCTGAGGCACATTGCAAGATCTAGCAACGAAGAAGCAGATAGACTGGCAAACATGGGTTCCACGAATACACCCATACCGCCGGGAATATACTTCGAACGGATGGTCAAGCGATCGGTCAAAGTGAAGAAAGCTGCAGAAACACCAGCAGCGCCAGAAACAGAGGTCAGCCCGCAGGTCGCGCTTATAGAGCTTATTCATAATATATCACGACATGTCTTTCTGGTCGAGCCAGTCTGGACGCAGAAATATCTCGACTACCTGCTCAATAGACAGCTCCCAGCCGATCCACTTGAGGCTCGACAGATAATCAGGCGTAGCAAGTCCTTTCGAGTGGTCAACGGAGAATTATACAAGCAAAGCATCTCGGGAATACTTCAGCGATGCATCGCACCCGAAGATGGCAAGGAATTGCTCCAGGACATACAGCCAGGAGATTGCGGACATCATGCTAGCTGGAAAACAATAATGGGAAAAGCTTTTCGAGCAGGATTTTACTGGCTAACAGCAGCCAGCGATGCAAAAAATCTGGTCGAACGATGCGACGCCTGCCAGCAATTCGCACCAAGACCACACGCACCTGCTACGGAATTGCACATGATACCAATAGCCTTGCCCTTTGCACAATGGGGGCTAGACATGGTTGGACCACTACGCAAGTCCACACCAGGTGGATACACACACTTGCTGGTCGCAGTCGACAAGTTTACCAAATGGATCGAGGCTACGCCAGTAACTTCGGCTAGCGCCCAATACGCCGTCAAGTTCCTCGACTCCATTGTATGCAGATTTGGTGTGCCACATGACATCATTACAGACAATGGTACAAAATTCACAGCAAAGGAAACACAACAGTTCTGCGAGGAAAAAGGCATCAATTTCAAGTTTGCTTCAGTTGCTCACCCGCAAACGAACGGACAAGTCGAAAGATCCAACGGCTTAGTTTCGGCTGGCATCAAGAAGCGATTACTCGATCGTCTACACCCCGCTGCAGGACATTGGGCAGAAGAGCTACCCTCCGTACTCTGGAGTCTCCGCACAACTCCTAATCGATCGACGAAGTACACGCCATTCTTCATGGTATACGGGGCAGAAGCAGTCCTTCCAGAGGACGTTCGATTCAGCGCCCCACGGGTTGTAGCCTACAGCGAAGAAACTTCCAACAAGGCACTCGCAGAAGATATGGATGCACTCGACGAAATGCGTGACATCGCACTCGCAAGATCCGCAGTATATCAGCAATCCTTGCGCAACTATCATAGTCGCCGCATACGCCACAGAGCATTCGCGGTTGGGGACCTGGTGCTGCGGCTCAAAGAGAAGGAAGGACACAAGCTCGAACCACCTTGGGAAGGACCCTTCATCATACACGAAGTCATCCCAGGTGGAGCCTACAGGCTAAAGAATCCGGCGACCGGAGGGATCTATTCCAATCCGTGGAACATCGCACACCTCCGCAAGTTTTATCCATAGGTTTACTTGTTATCGCAACAAAATAAGGCTATACTAGCCAGTCCTGTAGCTCGAATACATGGCTTCTCAGTCATTGCAATAAAGACATGATTCCTTCATCATATTCACTCGAAGCTTCTCGTTCTTTACATGCTAAAAGTTACAGGTACACACCCCATAAAATACACGGGGGCTACACCTACAACTAAGCATCATAGAAAAACATCATACAAATAAGGTTGTACACCTTACAACAGTTTTTACAAACTATAAACAGATTACAGGATATTTACATCCGACAATCAATCAAAGCGCTGAGCATTCTCAGTCGCTAAAACTCTATCTACCTCTTCAGAGGTCAGTCGGATAATTTTCTCCGCCGCAGGACGTACAGCATCATAGTACGGCGAGATATCCTTGATTGCATAATCTGGGCGCCGAGATACAGAGTTAACGTCTATCTCAGGATGCCATATTCGGACAAAAGAGAGAGCTACAACCGCGCCGCACGTCATTTGATTGCAAACACACGCGCGAACTTCTCCTTCACGTCCAAACAACCTGAGAAGATAGCTCCAGTCTTCGGGACCTTTTTCAAGTGGGTAAACTGCAGCGTTCATCGCAACCAAGACCTCGTGAAAAGAACTCACGAGAATTCTCGCCTGGAGGACTCGGAATTTCAAGGTGGCCATGACAAAACCTCGACTGCGATCAGACCAAAAATTGTTTGCATGAGGTTTTGAGCTGCTAGCCTCTTGATGAATGTGGTTCTCTACCCACTGCTTTTCTTCCCTGTCATCCGGTTTAACAACTGAAGAGCAGACGTACTTGGTCAGCTAAGGAAAACATGGAAGAAGAAGGCACGGGGGCTGCACTACTTACATATCAAATCTCTTGCGACTGAAGCCAACTCATCCATCAGAAATTGTTCACGTTCAGCCGCCAACTTTTGCTTGGACTTCGCCACATCGGCTACCCCGCGCAGAGCTTTCAGCTTGCGCTCACCATCCTGGACCTTATCACGAAGGCCCGCCAAAGTGCCAACAGCGGCAACAAGTGGATTTACTGGAGTACCACGTCCACCCGAAGTTTCCGCGGCAAACCCAGTAGCCTGGAAGAATACAAGGAAAGAAGTAAGATGCCCTACTCGAGTCATTTCTAGTCGCACATATGACAAACGCTCGGGGGCTACTCCCATCGGGAGACAACGCACAAACAAGGGGAATAAAATTCAAGACGAATTCTTCAATTAAAGACAACGAAGGTACGGGAATACATCCCAAGGTTCATTACATTCAAGGAAGAAAAAGAAAAAACTATGAGGCTACATTGGTGCTTCCGCTAGCGGCAGTCGCCCCTCCTTTCAGCCGAGCAAATATCTCAGACAGCTTCCGAGCAAGAATGGCGGCTTGCTTGCCAAAACAAGAGAGCCGTACCTTTTTGCCCGTGGAGGGGTCGACTGGAAGAGATGAGTAGGCCTCCTCCAAACCTTCGACTCGGTGCGCCAAAGCAAATTGGATCGCGGTCTTTCCACCAGACTCCGACTGAGCGACCGCGAAGGCATCCAGAAGATTGCCTTCTGAGAAGACCTTCAACAAATCATCTAGCACAGGTGCAGGAGTGGCGTTGGCGATGAGGCGACCATGTAGTTGCACCAGTACTTGAGTAGCATCGCTAATCAAGGAGAAAATTCCATCAGCGTGCCTCTTAAGCTGGGCAAGTGTGTCGGTTACCACATCTACCCGCTGGAGCCCAGGGATCTCTAGAGGGACATCCAGAAGACCTACAAAAGAAGAAAATAATACTTAGCAAAGTTCAGCAAAATGAAGGATCAAAGTCGCAAGAGTCCAAAACACTTACCCGCGAAACGCTCAGCGAGGGGACGGAGGAACGCGACAACGTCGTTATCGGCCTTACTGCCAGCTTCCTCTAACTCCTTCAAGGCCTTCCGCGCATCCGCAAGCTGTCGACCAAAATCTTCCGATTGCATGCGGGAAGCCTCCAGCTCTTGTCGAATGGCCGTCAGGTCAGCCTCCCGGGCAGTTACCTGCTCAGAGAGTTTGACCTTTTCGGACTCCGAGAGTTCAAGTCGAGCTGCAAAGAGATGCTTATCAAAAATCAAGAATGCACGGAATACTGAAGACAAGGAGATGATAAAACTTACCCTTGAGAAGGTCGTTCTTAGTTTGAAGTCGGCTACAGTCCGATCGAAGTGACTCGCAATCCGACTCGGCGAGAACGACGCGGCGACCAATCGCCGCAAGAGAATCAATGAGCGACTGCAAAATAACGAAGATAGAAGGGTTAAAAGGATTAAATTGGAGCCTGTACCCGATTATTTACAATCGACTACAGCCTCGGGGGCTACTCCCATCGGGAGCACTGCCGTGCGCCCGATAAAAGTGAAATCATGAAGAAAAAATAAACCAGACTTTGAGCCTGTAGCCGATCGCTTACGATCGACTACAGCCTCGGGGGCTACTCCCATCGGGAGCACTGTCGTGCACCCGATAAAAATTTGAAGACAGAAGATGAAGTTTACCTGGCCGGTGGCGCGAGAGAGCGGATCCGCGGAGCTGTCCGTCACTTCTTTAGAAGCTGAAGTCCTGGCGGCAAAGCTGGGAGCTTCACGTTCCAAAGTCGCAGCTTTAGGGGCTGCTCTGGGAAAATTTTGGACGGTACCCGCAGTGGGAGTTTCACCCGCATCCCTTGCCTTGTTCCTCTTTTCGGGAGGAACGGCAGAAGCATACCTGCGAGGACTGATAGTCTGCAGTCTGCAATAAAAGATAAAAAACATCAGAATTGAAGTGCAAAGAATGTTCGACCAAGAACAAGGAAAAAGACCTACTCGTCATCTTCGTCGTCATCCAGCAAGTCCGCGTTCCAGGCGGTTGTCATCACCGGAAACGAAGGCGAAGGGAAGAGTGAACGAAGTGGAGTCACAAGGACGGGGGCCTGACCGGGCGATGCTTCCAAGGAATTGTCCTTGGAAGTAGCCTCGTCATAATCCACCCGACGACGCTTAGGAGGGACACCATTCGAGTCGTCAGCGTCATCCGAAGAATCACGCTCAGAACTCGAAGAAGCGTTGGCAACGCTGGTGTCAACCGCACCATCCTGGTGACTCGCCAGTAGCTCTGAAGCCTCCTCTCCCGTAACTGGCGGGTAGCAGTCTGCCATAGCCAGGCTCTACAAAGACAGAGAAGACGAGAAAAAACCTTGTCGACTAGGACTCAGAACAAAAAGGAAACAACTCAAAGACAAGAAGGAAGAAACTAACCGCGGCTGGAGGAGGATTTGAAGCGGCAAAGGCTTCAACTGAACAATCGGGGAATTTCTCCCCCACCTTCAGTCGAGTGATACCCGCGATTTTCTTCTCGAATTCCACATTCGAAAGTTCCTCGCGGCTTACTCGGCTGGGGTCTTCTGAGCCTTGATACTCCCACATAGCGGAGGGCCTTTGCTGAAGAGGTTGGATCCTGCGCTTCAAGAAGATGCTCGCCAAATGCAGCCCGTTGAGAACGACTCCCGCAGTCTGATCCCGGAGAGCGGCTACTTTTGCGAGTAAGGGCGCAACAGTCTGATTCTCCTCGGCTGGCATCTTGTGCCCCAGGACTTTCGCCTTGACAGAACAACGAACGGGTGGAACTCTACGATCCCACCCGAGCTGTTGTCGATGACGTAGAACCACCTTTTCCGCCAGCTTTGGGCGGAGTCGACAAAGTGCATGTTGAAGTAGCTGCTTTCCTGTCGAGCTTGGATCCCGAAGCCACCCTTGCGAAGCGGTTCGCCGGGCTCAGATTCCACCCGCGATTTCTCGCGAAAGATCCGGACTTTGAAAAGCGCCTTCCAGAGCGCCCAGTGTGGGCGAATGCCGAGAAAGCACTCGCAGAACACGATGAAGCACGATATGTGCTGCACCGCGTTCGGAGGAAGATCGTGAAGCTGTATGCCATAGACATACAGCAACCCGAGGAAGAAAGGGTGGAGAGGAAAGGAAAGACCCCGAGACACGTGGTCCACAAAGACCACGCGCTCGTTCGATTGCGGGTTAGGTACCTCTTCCTTCTTTCCGAGGCGAACCCGCTTCTCTGTTTCCGCCGGCAGCAACCCCTCCCGCTGCATCTCCTTGATGCTCTTCGCGGTGGTGTTGGGGGAGCGCCAGTCGCCGGCACGGGGCATAGGTTGCCCAGAGGGTTCCCCGGACGCAGAAGTGACAGCACCACGCCTTTTTCCGCCAGCCATTGCTTGCAGCACGAGCTCGAGCGCGAGGAAGAAGGAGATGGGCGCAAGGAAGAAGATGAAGGCAAAGAGCTGGGAAAATTTCACCGTAGCGCTAAGACCTGTACTTATACACGGAGCAAGACGATCTCAGCCGTACGATGCGCTACGTGGCGCTTATCACAGCCACCACGTGTGAAGATGAAACGAAGCGGCGGCCAGCGCTGTTTCGTGCCACGATCTTAACAGAAGATCGTGCGCATTTACTGCGCGGTTCGCGTAAAAACCGGGAACGACGTCTCGTTTCCCGGTCAAAAAGATGACCAGGTGGGCCACCATCTGCTACCACTCTGTCACGTCCCATCGGGAGAAGAGGAGTGCGCCATGACGTCATGGCATACATCATTCAAAATCAAGATCTTTCGATTGGAAGTTCAAACGCGAAAATATCTTCGTACGAACAACAATTCCTTCGGATAAAAGCAACTTTTCTGTGAACAATTCATGAAGCAAAACCTCTTCGAACGAGAGAAAAATACCCTACACACGAAAACTCTTTCGTATGGGCACAGCATTCCAAACATGAAAACTCTTTCATATGGACATAACTTTTCTTCCAGCACGAAACTTCTTTCGTGTGGAACTCAAACAAATCGATCGGGTAGGAAGAACCTACCTCTCTTACACATGATAATTTTACATCATAAAAACCTGGATTGTTCAGCCGACTAGGCACATCTGGATGCCATATTCTTCGAATATGAAGGTAAGACCCAAAAAGATCTCTCTTTTGGGCCTGGAATCGCACTCGAAAGCTGCGTCCTCCGGTATAATTCCGTGTCAACAACACGAAGAAAAATCCTAGCGGACGCGCCGGGTACCCCCATAGGTTAAGTTCGACTTGATAAGTCCACAACGGCCCAGTCGCAACAATCACCTCATCGGGTTCGAGTCGGAGGTCTCGGATCTGTGTAGGCCAGGAATGTTTTTGCCCTAGTCGCAATTAATTGGCCCTGATCTCTCGGGAGAGCCAAGCTACTGTGCCACATCCTTCTGTGAAAAAAGCCGTAAAAACAGGCACTTGTGTTGCTCGATGCTCGAGCATGATGACTTATGGTACAGGGAACACACCCTTTAAAACAATAATTGTCGAGCTGGTCCTCCAAAAAAGATCAAGAAAGGTTTGACCGTCTACTCGACTGGAAAAATCCCAATCGAGCAAACGCTCGGGGGCTACTGACGAAGATATGGATCCTGGACCCTGCGAGTAAGGACACCCTCTCTCAGGCCCAAGGCCAAAGGCCCGCGTGAAGCCCACCCGCACTAACTTGCGGGTTAAGCTAGGAAATTTGTAACCCACCTAGCTAGAGTTCGAGTCCTCTCCGGGTAGAACTCGAGACCTGGCCATCTATATAAGGCCAGGAGAGCCCCCTAGGAGAGGACCAAGCAATTACCGCACGACCCAAAAGCCTTGAACTCGAGACCTACTCTCAACTCGAGCACACCATTGTAACCGATCTAATCTTCAATACAGATCGACAAGAGGCAGGAGTAAGGGTTTTACCTCTACGAGGGCCTCGAACCTGGGTAAATCTCGCCCCCTGTCTAGCCGACGATTCCACCAGCGCTCATGGGTTCTCTTAATCGAAACCCGATAGGTTCACCGAAGGGATTTGTTGAGTCAGGGATTCGACACAAAGTGTCTGAGTACAGACAAGATCCAAATAGGCCTAAGAGGCCGGAAACGAAAGAACGGAGCCCATCCACAAAGTCTCGGATCCTGCCCGGGTCCGCTATCTACTCGTCAGCAGCCTCGTCATACTCCATGTAATAGCCACCATGGGGATCCTCGGAAACGTAGTCTGCAGAACCAGCAGCCCCAAAGGGGTCAGTACGGACGAGTACTGGCAAGCAAGACGCACAAGATACCAAAGTGTACCCGACAACACCAAGTACAGATGCTTTGGGTTCAACGGAAGATAGGTGATACACAGGTGCGGCAGCGAGCTGCACTAACCAACTACAGAGACACGCTACAACATCCGGCTAAAAGAAAGGGATAAGATAGCGCATCGGAGCCAACTACCACTAACCTCAAACAAACCCATCCTGGATCTCGCCCCTTATCCAAAGAAGCAATCCGAGGATAACCCATACAGTTGGATTAATGAAGGTTCAAGTTATTGTGTCAATGAGCCTATTACTAGTCAAATTATTATTAATTAAGTGTAAGTTGTCTAATCCTTGTTAGCCAGCCCTATCACCAAGTCATCCATAACCGCGGACAACACGGCTTCTCGAGAAGATTTAACCCTGCAGGGATGCGCCAATTTGGCCGTACACGTAACAATAACCCGCCAGGCGGGGATCAAACCCACCAAGCCGGCCACTCAACACAACCCAACTCTTCTTCGCATCAAGCCCAAAGAACCCCGTGCAATTGAGCGCACGGCTAATCAAGCCCCACGAAGAAAAGGGGACCCTCATAGCACTCTAAGAACGTGTCTCCCTAAATGCCGACTCAAAAGTTACCACCCTGGCGCCAAGGGTTCGCACCTGCATATGCATGCGGCAAATGGAAAACCCGAACTAAATGAGGCGATTTGGACGAGATGCGAATCGAATCAGAGTTGCGGGGGGCGCCCATACACGCTTCCCACATGCGGTTAGCGCGCTCATCATGGATCTAGAGGACAAGAACTTTTCCTGAGTTCGACACTAGCAGGCCTCAAAACCATACCCGGCCTCCTGCCGGTGCCTTAACATCAAATTATTATTACCTCAAACATTAACAGGTTGTTGTTTAAAACATCGAGCCCCCAAAGCATAATAAATATGGTAAAAGAAATAACAGACATCAGACTCGAGCACAACAACCGTAAGCATGCTAGTAAGACATAGGCCAACAAGCAACAGGGTTATAGGTGTGGAGGTGAGGCTATATCAGGGTTACAGGATAACATGTGATAGGATCGGAACACAAGCAACGAATCATAAGGCTAGCAGATTAGACAACGGAAAGTATCGGACTCCAGTGTGGAAGGGACACAATGGTTCAGGTGAGTGAATACTTGCCTGCAAACTCAGTAGCCTGGTACTGGGCTAACTCCTCTGAAGTAGTGTCGTAAACCTCGTCTGTCTCAACGTCGTCGTCTATTCGGGAAGAAGCAAACAAACAACGAACAGAGACGAACAATCAATAACATGGCATAATGCACAACCATGGGATGATGCATGACAATTTATTATATGCATCAATTTAATGATAAAGGACGTAAGAGCAATTTTAAATGGGCCCAGTAGCAATTTTAAATTGCATTTGGGAATTACCCATATGTAGTATTAATGAATTAAAAGAATTACAAGTAAACATTAAGTTGAAGTGATTACATGCATGATGAATGATGAAAACAGCAAGAAAACAACTTTAGCTTCCAATTGATACCTCATTTGTCAAATTTGGAATTTTAAATAATTAATTATGAATTTTGCAATTTTAAAAGATGGAATTAAAGTATTGATTTAGTGCACCAACTTTATTTGCTCAAAACAGGAAACAAATTGCATATTTGGAATCTACAGGAAATTTTGAATGGAATACATATTTTGTTTGTTGAATTTGGAATTTTTATGCCCAAGTTATGAATTTTGCAATATTAAATGAATTAAAAAAGGATTTAATTATTTCTCCAAATTAAAATACTCAAAACAGCAAACAAAGTTTATATTTGGGTAGAGAATTTAATTTGGCATGGAAAACATACTTAAAATATTAAATTTGTGGTTATTATGAATTAATTATGCATTTTTGAAGTTTTGGTATTAATCTGTGATTCTTTTTAATTAGCAGGGGCCTATTCGTGATGGACAAGGACTAAACTGTGAAGCCTCAGGGACCTGTGTGCGAAAAGAAGTTGGATCTGGATCTGGATCCGGTTTAGACCGCGCGCAGAGCCAGCCAGGGTCACTGGCTGGTGGCCCCAACGCCACGGTGGAGGCTGACGAGGCTTGGGAGCCACCGACAGGTGGACCATGCGCGCGCGGTGGGAACGGCCCCAAAAAAAGGTGGGTTTTTATTCCGCGCGGGGGGGGGGGGGCATCGAACCCAGGACCTCCCGCTGCGCTTCCGAGGGCAGAGCCAGTGGGCTATTGAGCGGCTGGTGATGGATCTAGCTCGCGCAGGTTTTTGAGGTGAAAGTTCAGGCCTTCTCGTTTCCTGACGAAACTGAACATCGTTCAGTCACCGAACACGGATCGGCCGGCAAGGACGGCAGCGAGCTGCTGCTCGGCGTGCATGTGCGCCGTGGTGCGCGGGCACTGGGGCGTGCGTGGGGCAGGGGAGAAATACAGAGGAGGACGTGCGTGCTCACCGAGGGGCCTTGGCGAGCTGAAGCGTGGCGACGGGAAGCTGACGGTCGCGGCGTTGAAGGCGGCAAGTCGGAGACGGCAGGGTGGTCCTGCTGCTCCCCGGTCTCGGCCGAGGTGACGAGGAAGAAGCCGTGCCCGCGGTGGTTCCGTTCCCGCACCTAACCAGCTCGGAGGGGCCCCATGGCGACGGCAATTCCCGGCGCTCTCCCCTGTGCTCTCGGTGGTGGTAGGTTCAGAGAAGAAAGAGCAAGGGGATCATGAGGGAAGAGGAGAGGGAGATCGGCGGCGGGAGAGAGGAGGAAGAAGGGATAGAGAGAGAGCTAGGGTTGCGGCCGAGGGGGTTAAGTAGAGGAGGAGGTGGAGCAGGTGGGTGCTGCCAGGTGGGGGAGCCCTCCCCTCCTCTGTCTCCGTACAGAGGAGGAAGACGACAGGGGTTCGTGGGGGCTGGGCTTTGGGGTGGTAGGTGGGCTCAGCCCACTTGGGCTGGCCTGCCTCTCCCACTGTGTTTCTTTTTATTTTTTCCTTCCTGTTTTTTTTTTTTGTAGAGAAAGCAAAGGACAGAAATTTGAAAGAGTTTTTGAATTCCTAACTTCATGAATTTAATTTGTATTGCTTAAGCATTGTAAATGCCCAGTTGCACCACTTTTAGTTTTCAAAAATTCAAATGTTTAGCCACTGTTTGAAAAATAAACAAAACAATTGAATTCAATTGAATTTCACATCAAATGTATTAGTTGAAATTTAACCAAGTCAAAAAAACTAGTAAAATTCAAATTTAAAGAAAACAATTGAATTGATTATGTTTGTGAATTGTTTTCAAACATTGGAACATACCAAGTATGAAACAAAGATTTGCAATTGATTTGAATTTGAAATGGAAAACAACACAATTAAAAAAATGCAATGCTCATGATGGAATGATCCTTAACTTAAGTTAACAAAAGCAAAGCTCTCTAAGGTTGTTTTCATACTTGGGATGTTACACAAAGATGGTTCTCGAAAGTTTCAGACATTAGTGCCAATTGTTCAACATGAACCTCTTTCAACTTGGAAGAAATAGGATGTCATCGTTGGGCTCGACAACACTCGTATTAAGACACTCCAAGAAGAGGTATTCATATGATATATGAACAAGGCAAAATATTGGTGAGACTAAAGGACATGAAGGTGTACTCGGGAAAAACACCATGAGTGAAAACACCATAAGGATAGTCCTTGAATCTGGACTTGATCTGACGATAACCCAAATCAACTCAAGAGGTAGAGTGATAGCATTTCCGCAAAGGAGATACTATCCTTCTTTTCACAAAGGAAACTAGACATCCCTTAACGAAGGATCAAGTTAGGCGGAGATCTTGTCTTTCAACTCTCCAAGTTATTGTTTAAGCTCAACCAACTAGTCCAGGATGTCCAGCGGAGTTTCTTGGAGAAAGGAGTGGTTCAAATTACTCCTTGTTTAGACATTACGGTCAGGTAACAACCTGGTGATACTTCTAGAAAGACAACCAGAATATCACAACCCACCGGTATGTCTTGGAGTTTGAAAGAGATCTTGCTTTTCAAAGCAACCGATATGATCTTGAGAGCTTCAGCATGAACCTAACTCTCTGACCAAGAATGTGCACCGGAATGAACGGATTTGGTAACACAATCAACTTCAAAAAGAGACTGGGTGGCTAGTAGATTTTTCGAAGCAATAGAAATAGAAGGATACAGATGTTTCTTAGATTTTTCGAAGCAATAGAAATTGCTAGGAACATCTGATACACAAGTCAATGAACAGGACCATCATTCTTAAGCATTCAAACTTGGAGGAAGGGTGAGTGAAGACGTGTAGGAACATCACTTCATCAACAAGGCCATGAAACTCAACACAACCTCCTGATATAAAAGAGTGTGATACTCGAAGGTGGAACAGAACATAAGCTGATGAAACTTCCTTAATTTGCGGATTACAAAACTTTGACCTGGTTCTAGAGATGAACGAGGTTCTGGAGTTTGTTTCTCCTAACATTCCAAGGTGGAATGCTCTGACGGAACACAAGAGCAATTTAATTGGAAGACTTCAACACGCTTATGCAACTTGGTTTCCAAAACAACGGATGGAGATTCAAGAGCAACTGGAAGACATGAACATGCTCAGGAGAATTCCTAAGATCACGTTGATTGCACATGGTAATACTCATTTGTAGAACCCATGCTAGGTAGATTGGTATAGCTGAATCAAGAAGGAAGATGTGGAGGCCATGATCATCACTCTTGTTGTGATCCATTTTACTCCACGAGAAAACCTTTGGCTAAATAAGTTGAAGTTTCCTAGCCACCCTGAGGTGGGACAGATTCCTCAGGATCCAAAGAAACGGAACTTGGGTTAAAGGTCAGCATCCTGTGCTGGTTGCATACACATCACATGATTAAAACCACATGATTCAACACACTTCAATCCAGCACATTCCGGGACCTTCGGTTCAAGTCCAGTGATTAAAACCATCGAGAAATGAGTAACTACTATCTTATGCCTTAAAAGACACTACGAATAGCAATCACGAAGTATCCTTCAAAAGACTACCATAGCTCCGGAAGAATTTGAGCAGAGGATAACAAATACATTCGAGATGAAAAGGAAATCTCGAGGTTCAGAGTTTTGAGACTTTAGAACAGGAGTATATGGAACCCACACAACTCTGAGAGATTATGATGGAAAGGAATCTCCCAGTTTAAGGGAAAACGGACTGTGGAACACACACGACTCCAGAAACTATAACACTAGGTCAACTTGGGTAAAAACGTCCTTGCCAGAGAAGGCACCTAAGTTTTGAATGACTAGAAAAGATAGCAAAACCTTTTCAAATCAAAACAGGTAAGGTGACCCAGAGTTAGAGCGATACCAGATAAGGAGTAAAAAGAATCCTAAGAAGGTTTTTCACAATTCATTTGAAGTTTCAAAATAGTTTTCACAAACACTAGACTCAACATCGAACAAGCAGTAAGGTTTTCCTACAGGCAGTCCTGCTCTGATACCATGACTTGTCGCGACCCCGGACCCAGAGATATACATACTGTTATGTGCTCCTAGCCATGGACTCACAAGGGCTTCAGGGTTACCAGCCCCGGCCGCAACAAACAACGGCAGGCAGACTGGATTCATCGGCACGTAGTCCGGATCCCCAGTCTACTACTCCTTGTATCCATGCTAGTCATAACCAACTATGCATATCAAAGCGTCCACGAATCGAATGAAACTGAAGGAATTGGGACCAAAGCTATACAGAGATGTTATGTGTCCAGAAAGTGCAACAACAATCGAGGGTTACTGGGGTTACCTCGCCCCAGGCCGATCACATCGACAGGCGGGCTCGGACATGGATCATCGGCTCCACAACCCCTCGACTGCGACAACTATGCAGTCATAGCCAAAACTGTATAACAATGAGCTCGAAACCAACAACCGATCAAAGCAGTACTCTAAACATGAAGCTGTATTAAACAGGTGTTACTAGAGTATAGCTTACAAGCAGAGGTCACACGACCCAACATTACATCAGACAACGGAAGGCAAATTATGTTGCTAATCAACAAGAACCAAAAAGGCCTAAGAGGCCGCAACATAAGGCGACGTCCCAGCCCATAGATTCCAGGCTGCTACCTGGGAACCCCAAACTACTCGTCGATTTCCACGTTGAAACACGACCGAAGTGAGTAACTTCACCTGAACCAAGTTGAAGCAAACATGAGTACGGGAGGTACTCAACAAGAGTTAGTTAACCTATTATATATCCGCTAGTTTCAGAAAGGGTTTTATGATGGCTATTTTGCGTAAAGCAATCTTTGTTTTCCAAATCGAGGAGGAATAGCACGTCTAAAGGAGTGTTTTCAAAACAGATAAGAAAACTAGTCAAGTTCTGAAATCATTATATTTTCATCCACCAACATCATTTCCCAGCACCTCACATGCTACAAGGATCACCCCTCCCGGCATCTCCCGGGAGGCACCCTTCATTCATTGCCAACATATTTTACGCCACTTTCAAGTTATCTATGACCCCGTGACTTTCACCAAGTCGTCCATAACCGTGGACACGGCTTTCCAAAAGATTTATCCCTACAGGGTGGTACACTTTACCCACACGTACCCTCCGACTCTTAGAGCCACATGTACGCTCTTCCATGGAGCACGGCAGAGGGTGGCTGGCTCCGACCTTTACCTTGTCGAGCCCTATCCATGAGTCAACCCAAACAGAGCCACCCCGTCAAGACGGAGTTGGCCACCTCCTGACGGCACCTGTTCTGTGAGTCGGGATCAAGATCCATGTACGCCCATCACTTGTCCCGGTCACGCCCTAAACACCTCCAGAAGGTTTTTGACTCACACGCAGATGGAACTCCCAAACTGCGTGACTCACGGATAGAACCAAACAAGTTAGTTAGTCAGGCGAGGTTCATTGGCTCGCTCGTGTGGTTGCACGCTCAGTCTTGGTTTCCGCGGCGAGACCTTAATCCTAGGGTTGGAAAGTACAGGACAAACAACCACTTCCCAAGTGGCCTCCCGTCCAAGCCTTAGTCGAGTTAACCACACAATGCTCATCTCACAACGTCATCATATCATACTAGGTTATCGCAGCTCTGATTCATCAACCGGATGGAGCAGAGGTAACAAACATTTAAAGCTAAGCGTAGCAGATATGAGGCTCTAGCGATGCGCACAAGCAAATCTATGGTGGCTAGGAGCAGTGGATCAGGATATTGAGGCAATGCATTATATAGGTGAACTATATCTACTAGCATCAAATATTTTGGAATCGAATGCAAAGTACGAGAAGCAAATGTTGTTGGAAAACATATATGAGCAGATAAGAGGTTATGCTTGCCTTGGTTATAAGAAAACCAGATAAAGGCTTCAGGAATAAGTGCTTGACTTGTCGGTTAAGATCAAGTATTCACCATTGGATTGCTGGCCTTCTCTTCGGAGTCACGTTCTACCGAGGGGGAAACAAAACCGGAAGAGAAAAACAACAATCAACACATGGCATCGATGCAATGCACAACATGTATGCATGATCAAGTTAATGCACTTAAATAAATCCCTAAACATGTTCGTTGGGTTGCTAGGGTTCGTATGTCAGTTATCCAATTTTACTGAAATTAGCCCGAAATAGACCCTAGAGGGGCAATTCGGGTGATTATGAAAGTGAGTACAATTTCAAAAGGTCAAATGGGTTTGAAAACATCATAAATGGATTGCATTTGTCATTTTGAGCATTTTAGTATATATCTTATTTTTCTATTTTAAATGATTTAAACAACATTAAATAAATGCTCATTTTTTGAATTTATCAAACATATCAGTAAATGACATATTTGGGTAGATTACATTTTTATGAACATTTTAATACCTCACTTTTATTTTTCTGAGTTATAAAACATTAGTTATTGATTTTAACATTATTAAACATTTTCTGTAAAAGAAAACCGATTAATGACATCACTATGACGCAATGATGACCACATCCTCCTCTGTTCTTCACAGCTAAGATCAAAATCGTTTGAAATCGCGCACAATTGAGGAAACAGAATATACAGGGAGGAAGAGGAGGTGGAGCGGAATTGAGGGGTGCCGGCGGACCAAATGGTCGTCGGAAAGCTCGCTGGTGACGAGATCCGACGGCGGCCGGACATGGCGTACAGCGGCAAGGAGCTACGGTGCACGGGAGGCCAAGCAAAGGGCATGAGGGAGCTCACCACGGCGTGGGGAAGCTAGAGGAGTGGTCGGAGGGGGCAGGGGCGGAGCGGTGGCGGCGAATCGACGGCCGCATCTCCCACCGGCCGCGAGGAAGACGATGGCGGCGCGGCTAACTCCGGTCGTCCCTGCTCATGGCGCCTAGCTTGGAAGCACGACGAGGCCGAGGCGGAGCCAAAGGTAGCGTCAATTCCCTGCGGGGTTGCCGAAGGCGACGGCGATTCGTGCGGCGGCCAGCGGCACTATGGTTTGCCCTCGGAACGGTTTACAGAGAGGGAGCGTAGGGAGCGAGTGAGAGCGAGGGGGAGAGAAGCAGCACGGCATCCAGCGGAGGTCATCCACGCACGGGGGTGGTAGCAGGACGTGGCGTGCGGCGTCGGAGGCGAGGACACGCAGGTGCTCCGACTGGCATAGGTTGAAGAAGACGAAAACTTCACAACACCCCCAGTAATTTCTGGAAAACACAACTAGCTCCTTTTCTCTTTATAAACTGAAAAGGAAACAACCTTTTGAGAGCCTTGTTGAAAGAATAAAATTTGGCAAAAATAAATTTTGGAAAGCTTATGAAATTTCCAACCTAACCATATTTTTCTTTGGGGTATTTGAAATATTTTTCAGTACAAAATTTTGGAACCCCTTTTAAGTACTATTTGTGAGATTTTCTCAAACCATTTAAATTCACAATTGAAATTGGTTAAAACATGAGTAAATTTTTGTTTCCATGCATGTATGAGATGAACACACACCACACACCCTAATGTAGCAAAATTTGGGATGTTACAACTTGGCCCCAAAGCTCCTGTCCAGAGTGTCAAAGAGGGCCCGCACTACTAGGATGGTCCGTGAGGGGCTGGCAGGGGGATGGTTGGAAGCCATACCCATAGACCTAAACATCCCCGAGATCCATGAGCTACTCGGACTTGTAGAGCTAGTAGCAGGGGTCACCCTCACGGTGGGTAGAGAAGATGTTCTCAGGTGGAACTAGGAGGCTAACTTGTCATATTCGGCACGGTTGGCCTATAGGGCGTTGTTTCAGGGATCGATAAGGCTTGCAGGAGCCCAGCAGGTCTGGCTCTCCAGGGCGCCAAACAAATGCAAGGTCTTCCTATGGCTTGCGTTGAGGAACAGGTGCTGGACGGCGGACAAGCTTGGCCGTCGAAGTTTGCCGCACCCCGCAGCATGCCCTTTCTGCGACCATCACCCAGAAGATATCGACCATCTCCTTCTGGGATGCACCTTCGCACGGGAGATCTGGCATAGTTTCTTCTCCAGATGGGAGGGGCCAAACTGGACCCCCGTGGCAGGAGACACGATCTTAGATTGGCTGCCCGCGAGGCTGGGTGGCATAGCAGGGCTTGACAAGAAGGACTGGTGGACGGCCATCAACTTAGACTGTTGGTGCCTTTGGAGGCACCGCAATGGCGTAGTGTTTGATGGGCTTCGACCATCAACCCAGAGAGCCTCCTTGTTGATCGAGGAAGAGGCCCAGCTGTGGTGTGCAGCAGGGCTGTTCCGGGGTAGCCTTAGGCTAGTGGATAGGTGGAGGGTGCGTGAGTAGTCTACCTTTGTTTGGGGTGGTGTTGCGTTTCTGCGCCTTGGTGCCAAACGCGTTGTAATTGACCTCTTGGCCCTTCTTCTATGAAACTGATACGTCTCCCAGGGCGTATCCTTGAAAAAAAAACTAATGGAGAAGCGCGTGGCTTTGAATATTGGTTGCAACCGCTGAAATTGGTTGCACGGGATTTATACAGACTAGTGGAAACAGGGGCATTAGTCCCGGTTGGTAAGGCCCATTTGTCCCGGTTGTGCAACCGGGATGGGCCAGCCGGGACAAATGGCCCTCCCACATTGGTCCCGGTTGTGCCAGGACCTGGGATGGTTAGGGATGGCCCACGTGGCGAACCTGGCTAGGGAGTTCGTCCCGGTTCGTGTTAGGAACCGGGATGAATGGCTCCCCTCAAAAAAAATATTGTGGCCACTTTCTCTGCCGCGGTAGGGGTTTCTTTTCGTTTTTTTTCCCAAATTTTTCGATCCTGTCGTGCAAACCCCAACCGGCCTCCCCTTCCCCAACCGCGTCTACTGGCCCACGTATTTAATTAAGCCCAGTGGCCACATTTTGGTCGAAGGGCCGACTGGCCCTCGTCTTTTATTAAGCCCATTGGCTACACGGGGTCAAAGGGGCCACTGGCCACGCGGGGTCAAAGGGGCCACTGGCCAGCGACCTAGTGGATGGCTCGCCCGGTCTTTAAAGTAAGACCACAGCCGCACACGGTCAAAGGGCCCACTGACCGCCTCGTCTTCCCACGCCTCCACTTCCCCGCGCGCGAGTGGCCACGAACGGTATGCCTCGGCTCCCCCGCGTATTCATGGCCGCTTGCAACCGCCGCCGGTTGGCATGCCACGTTCTCGCCGCCGGTTGGCATGCCAACCCCTCCCGGGTCCTTTTTAAAGGGCCCCCGCCGCCCGTACACCCCATTCACCCAGGCCGTGTCCCAGCTCGCCCAACCCTAGCCGCCATGTCGCCCCGCTGGTGGTTCAAGCGCGCCAAGAATGAGCCCGAGGCCGGGTCCTCGAGCGGCGCCGGCCAGAGAGGCGCCGGCGTCCCCCGCGCGCCGCAGGAGGCCTTCGGCTTCGGTCCGGGAGGCGTCCGGATTGGGGGCAGCCGCGCGTCCCCGCTCCACCTCCGGCAGCCCGCCCGCCGCCTCGCGCCGCGCCGGGCAAGCGGTTTCGCCGCTATGTGCGGAAGGAAGAGGCCGAGTGGCATTGGAAGCACGCCACGCCGGTGTTCTGGCCGGACGTCCACCTCCCGGACGGCTGGCACTTGAACCCGCAGCGCATTCCCGTGCCGCCGGCCCCGGCCAATGAGGCCTTGCGCGAGGAGATCGACCGCCGGCGCGCGCTCCTGCCGGCCCACCTCCTCAGGGACCGCGCGTACGCGCGTAGCTCCCCCAACTGGGCCGTCTGGCTCCAGCAGGAGCACGACCAGCGCCGTCGCTCCTACATCCCCACGGCCCGGAGGAGGACGCCCACGACTACCCCGCGCCACCGCCCGACAGGGAGCCGGAGCTGTGGCTCGAGGAGGACATCCCCGCCGAAGAGGACGACCCCGAGCTCCAGGCCGGCTTGGAGGAAGCCTATGAGGCCTCCCGCCGCTCCCTCATCGAGGACGAGGTCAAGCGGTGGGAGCAGGTCCTGGCCGCCCCCGCCGCCACCGCCGCCGACGACGCGATGCCGCCCCCTCCAGCGCCTGCGCCGTGGTGGCAGGCCATGGAGGCGTCCGAGGACCAGCCGTTGTCCCCCCGGCCTGGAGTACGGGATGTCCTGGGCATGGACCGGCGGCGAATGGGCGCCGGAGCCGGAGGAGCTGCCGCCGCCGCCGCCGTTGCCGCAACCAGAGGAGCTGCCGCCGCCACCGCACGCTCCCCCGATGCCTCCGCAGCCACCGGCGGGCCCGCCCCAGCTGCCTGCCCACCTGTGGCAGGGCCCTGCCTACCACTGCATCTCCTCCGATGAGGAGTAGGCCGGCGCCGCTGCGCCCCCCCCCTAAATAGATATAGCCTAGGCTACCCTCCCCCCGAAGAAACGGCCCCCGGGCCTTTTTAATATATATGTTTTCTGTCGAAAAACGCGTACCCTAGTTCAACCCCGCCGGCGGAACCAGCACCGGCGGGATCTTCTATCCATTCCCGCCGCCGGCAGGGCTTCGCCAAGGGCTTGTCCGCTGTCCTGGGTGGTGGCTCGGCCTGGAGAGAGGGCCGAGATATTTATACAACTGGGCCTCTAGTCCCGGCCCGTGCCACCAACCGGGACTAGAGGTACCCCCTTTGGTCCCGGTTGGTACCACGGGCCGGGACCAATACTTATTTCGAAATTTGGTAGCACCCTGCGCGCCAAAAAAATTTAGCACCAAAATTTAAAAATTGTTTAAGTTTGCACATTAATAACTTCTATATACTTTCGAATTTGACAAAAATTTCAACATGAAAAGTGCTAGAATTTGCATAACTAATTCAAATCCATTTTTTGTTTAACTAAATAATTATTCTAACTATTGAAACTATTAATTATTTTACTATTTGCTTATAATTTGAATATAAAGATCGTATAATTTTACTAGGCATTCTGCGTCGCCAAATGATGATGACCCGATCAAAGGCGTTTCTCCTCATAATCACTGCGATCGCCGCGACGGATGCATGGATAGATGAACCCACTAAGACGAATTATTTAAGGCAAGGCCAATCAATTTCGGCAATGCTCCTCATAATCACTACAACTTTATATAAAGTTCGACAACCGAGTTGTACCTTTTTAACACGGAGAATTTGGGATCTTCGTCTACAACAGAAAAACCATAGTTCTCCTTCGAAGGTTCACTCTGAGCATCATTTTGCCATCTTTTCAAAACATAGTGTGGTGGAATTTCTTTGATATTTATGATCTCAAGAACCTTCAGTACCTGGCAACACGGAAGACCTACATTTTCAAACTTCTTGCAGCTACAAATATATTCTGATGAGTCGAATCTAACAAAATGACCCCGACGCCTGTTTTTGACAGTTATCTCATACTCGGATATGGGTCCAATTTCGCCACAGTTATAGACCACGCAATCCAAGATTAGTTCAAATTCTAATCTGAAAATCTCAAACAGTGCAGCAGTGTATGCATTAGCAGCTTGCCAAAGTAACCGCAGAGGTGCAACCCTTTGCGTCATTTGAACTCCAAGGTAGTACCGAAGATCTATTTCTGTTTTAAGGATATCTGTCAGGATGGTATCCGTACTATCACTTCGAAGTGTGCCTGCAATATCTGAATACAGTTATCTCATACTCGGGTGGGTGTGCCGCTGGTTGGAATAATAATGATATCAGGCTAGTCATAGTTGTCAGCTTTTTACCGGTCAATACAAAATACTGATCAAACAGAACTATATGATCATGTATTCCACGCTTATTATTATACATCACCAACAGACGGAGGAGAGAGAAACAAAAAAGTGGGTGGGTGTGCTGCTGGTTGAAATAATAATGAAGTCAGGCTGGTCATAGTTGTCAAGCACTCAATGCTTGCCAGCTTTTGACCGATCAATACAAATTATTGGTCAAATTTGCACCTACTCCATTCATAATCACAGAATATGTATAAATATCATTTTGGCTAACAAAATCTCGTTCATACTACGTTATAAGAACTATGATCATGTATTCCACGTTTATTATTACACATCACCAACAACATCCCTATCTAGTCTTCTGAATTTTCTTCGTGTCCCTTGCTTATGATCGCTACGGCCGTAACCATGGAGCATCTTCATTATTTAACGGGTTGGTGGGGTCAGCTTTCACTGTGAAGGGTGGAATTTCAACAAACTCATTATAATCTTCTGACATGTCTGTCGTGTCCTCGATTCCCACGATGTTTCTTTTCCCTGAGAGAACTATGTGACGCTTCGGCTCATCGTATGATGAATTTGTTTGCTTATTTTTCCTTGTTTCGGTCTGGAGGACATGTCCTTCACATAGAAGACCTGAGCCACATCATTGGCTAGGACGAATGGTTCGTCATTGTAACCAATATTGTTGAGATCCACTGTTGTTTACTATCCCCTTTATATTCGACGAGAAGCCAGACGGAACCTTGATACTGTAAAGGACTTCAAAGAATATTTCCTTCTATGCTTTAGTAAGAGCGTAGCTGCTTAAGTAATGGCGCCCTGTATCTGTGTGCTTGTTGCTTGGGTCTTTCATACGTTGCTGGTCCTCCCGTGCTTCTGGCGTATCTTTTGACTTCCCATACACGCCCAGGAAGGAGAGCAGATTGACACAGAGATTCTTTGTCACGTGCATCACGTCGATCAAAGACCGGACCTCTAAAACTTTCCAATAGGGTAGCTCCCAAAATATAGATTTCTTCTTCCACATGGGTGCGCGCTTATTAGGGCCGGACGGAACTGGTTGGCTGCCAGCAGCCTTACCAAAGATTACTTCTAGGTCCTTGACCATATCGAATATATCATTACCACTACGGAGGTCAGGCTTCTTCCGGTTATCGGCCTCACCTCTGAAATGCTTCCCTCCTTTCTTTCTTACGGGATGCTTGATCGGAAGAAATCTACGATGCCCCAGATATACAACCTTTTTACATTTATCCAAAAAAACACTGTCACTCTTATCCAAACAGTGTGTGCATGCATTTTATCCCTTGTTTGTATGTCCGGAAATGTTACTAAGAGCAGGCTAATCATTGATGGTTACGAAAAGCAACGCCCGTAGGTCAAACGGCTTTTGTTCGTTCTCATCCCACACACGTACACCTGGTTTGCCCCACAATTGTAAGAGTTCTTCCACTAATGGCCTTAGATACACATCAATGTCGTTGCCAGGTTGCCTCGGGCCTTGGATGAGAACTGGCATCATAATGAACTTGCGCTTCATGCACAACCAAGGAGGAAGGTTGTACATACATAGAGTTACAGGCCAGGTGCTATGACTGGAGCTCTGCTCCCCAAAAGGATTAAAGCCATCTGTACTTAGACCAAACCATAAGTTTCTCGCCTCTCCTGTAAAGTCTAGGAAGTCTCTCTCGATCTTTCTCCACTGCGATCCATCGGCGGGGTGCCTCAACTTTCCGTCTTTCTTACGGTCTTCTTTGTGCCATCGCAACAACCTAGCATGCTCTTTGTTTCTGAACAGACGTTTCAACCGTGGTATTATAGGAGCATACCACATCACCTTAGCAGGAATCCTCTTACGGGGGGCTCGCCGTCAACATCACCAGGGTCATCTGCTCTGATCTTATACCACAGTGCAGTGCATACCGGACATTCATCCAAATTCTCGTACTTCTCACCGCGGTAGAGGATGCAGTCATTAATGCATGCATGTATCTTCTGCACATCTAATCCTAGAGGGCAGAAAGTTTTCTTTGCTTCGTACGTACTCTCAGGCAATTCGTTATCCTTTGGAAGTTTTGGCTTCATTAGTTGAAGTAAACTCTCAAATGCCTTGTCAGTCACACCGTTATGTGCCTTCCATTTCAGCAACTCCAGTGTGGTACCGAGATTTGTGCTACCATCTTCGCAATTTGGGTACAACAATTTTTTGTGATCCTGTTACATGTTGTCCAGCTTCAGCCTCTCCAATTTATTTTCACAGTCTTCCCTTGCATCAGCAATAACTCGGCCAAGATCATCATCGGCTCTTCTCATGCATGTTCTTGACCACCTCCTTCTTCTGTATTCTCTTCCATTGCAGTATCGTCGTATTCAGGGAACAATGGATCTTCTTCTTCTTCTTCATCGTCTTCCATCACAACCCCTCTTTCTCCATGCTTCGTCCAGCAATTATAGCTGGGCATGAAACCTCTCCGAAGTAGATGGCCGTGAAGGATTCTTTCGGAAGAGTGCTCTCTGACGTTCCGACAATCAACACATGGGCAACACATGAAGCTATTATCTTTGTTCGCCTGAGCTACAGCAAGAAATGCATTCAGGCCTGCCATATACTCGGAAGTGCGTCGGTCACCGTACATCCATCGCTGCCGTGCATCCATCTGCATCGTATAATTAAGTTTATCAAAATACATTACAATAACATATTAATACAGAAATGACCATAGTACATCGACAAATACTTCTTTTTTATGTATCAGTTACAGATGAAAAAGATAAGTTTGTTAACCTCGGTCGAAGATACCATTTTCAGTGAGCTTATGTGTGGCTTGGGAATTTCGTCGAACACCTCGTGTGCATAGTAAAATAACACACACTAACACCCACCTCCTTCACACCTCCAAGCAAAAAAAAAGATGGAAGGGGGGGCGGGCTGGGGCAGTATATATAGGGGAAGGGGGACATTGGTCCCGGTTCGTGGCCTGAACCGGGACAAATTCTCATTCGCGTGTCACGTGGCCTGTGGCTAGGCATTGGTCCCGGTCCCTGGCACGAACCGGGACCAATATCTCCCAACGAACCGGGACCAATGCCCCCAGGCGATTTCTGCTGCCCCGGGCACACAAACCGGGACCAATGCGTGGCATAGGTCCCGGATCTGGTTGCAACCGGGACAGGTGCCCCTGGCTCCCTGGACGAGAGGGGTTGTTTCCACTAGTGACATGTATTGTAATTCGCGTTCTAATGGCGTTCTAATCCTAGGATAACAACTTGATGATGAGTCATCTCATGTTGTATTTTATTTTTAGATGGTTGATACATGTGTCGACCTTATGCGATCCGGGATATACTCCTGTAACAACCGAATTTCAATAAATTAATAAAAGTCATATCTATCGATGTAGAGGACAGAGATTTTCCCATTTGAAAAAAAAAATAGGGATCTTCGGATGAAGCTTGAGGCCGTGTGCTGATGGACAGATGATCCCGGGTAACACACCCTCTCATGAGGGAAATTCCCCTTTGTAAAAAAAATCAGTAGGATTATCATCGCTATCGAAACTAGTCAAACAAAATCTTGTATTAGATGAAGCCAAGTCTGTTCTAGTATGCTAGTCTTCTCCAACCAAAACATATACGTATTCGCATTATGAGCTCCATAGGTTTTTACCCATTTGCAAAGTCCATATATTTTGATGCAATGCATTGTCAACACTTGAAGTATTTTGACATTGCTCCAAAATGTGTACTTACATTAGGTTTTTCTTGTATTGAAGCTGAAAATTTATTGAGTCAAAACAAGAGTGTGCAAACACGTTACATCAGGTTTGAGCCAGCCGAAGAAGTTAACGTAAGTTTTGTTGGTCTATTTTTATGTTGGCTAATTTTTTCATGTATAGTTTTTTTTTTGTGAAATTCTCTATAAGGACAACACATTAAAAAAAGCGTACTTTCTCGTTTTGTTAATTAAGAGAAGAGATTACCAAGAGACCCAATTCAGCTCGTTACAGGAGGCCAATCTCAAAGATAACAAACAAACACAAAAACATTACTTGATCTCCGGGTATTAGCCTACCTAAATGATTAGTTGCAGCGAGAAGCCACAAACAAGTCCATATGAAGATCCTACGTACCGATGATGATACTGTATTATGTGTTCTTAAAATCACAGGTGTTTATCATACGAGAAGCAAGGACCTTCTTATTATTCTTGGACACAATCAACAAGAGATGTCCACCCGTCCATGATAGATTTATTGTGGACCATAAATGAATGG
>JAPCYS010002094.1:0-44032 GCA_028641055.1 Alopecurus myosuroides
GCGGGGCGGAGAAGAACAGAGAGGCGAAAGAGGAAAAGTGCGAAGGGAGGAGAAGAGGAAGTTACCGGCGGAGGTATTTATATCCTCTCCGCGGTTTACCTTACCATCGGGGAAGTGGGATCGATCGTGGCGTGTGGTGGGGTCTGTGGCCGGCGGAAACGCACACACGCGCGAGGCGCGCGCGTAACGGCCGCAGCAGATCCCACTACCAGATCGTGGCCAATTACTGCGCGTGATGGGACATAACGAACCAGTGGGCCCGCCCCGCGAAAACTGGGCGTGGCACGTCGTGTCGTGGCAGCGAAACGACGGGGTCATGGATGCTTGGCACGTGTCCAGTTGCGACACGGAAGGCTGGATTGTGCTCTGCGCTGCAGAGGCACAAGAGGAGAAATTCTCTAAGTCTTTTTACTCGGTTACAGTAGAAAGCAGATGCTATTCGGAAGACAGGAAACTCAAGGTACTTTCCAGAGTACTACTCGGAGGTCCTTTACTCGGCATCTTGAGGTTCAAGGGCTATGTTGCAAAAATTGGTTTTAAGCTGGCAGAGCCTAGTGAACGAGTTCGCAAGACTCAACCAGCTTCGGGGACTGCTGTCGGGGGGTTACCCCCGAGTAGGGTAAAGGCAAGTGGTAAAGGCGACTTACAGAAGAGAGATTTGGTCGAGTAGCCGGCTACCCGGTACTTGCTACCCGGTCGACTGCTACTCGGTCTCACCTCAAGAGGACCGGAAAAAGATATCAGTCAAGTTCCATCCATTCGAGTAGAAGAGTTGGCCCGAGTAAAATTGGCGGGAACCTACTCGGGCCAGAAAGTCAAAGGAGCCGTTCTGACACAGGATCCCGCGTATCCTGGGTCCGTACTTGGCAGTATTCGAACTACTGTTCATCTGGGACCGGCCTGCCTGACAGTGACAGCATGGAAGCAGGCCGTGGCAGGATAAGGGGGGCCTACTCTGTGTTTGGCACAGTGATACCAGTCTGTCCCCTTGTTTGCCCAACGACTTCCAGACACAGCCAAGATTAGGAACCAAAGCTGTCAGCGGGAACCCGGAAGAAGGACGATGTGCACACTATGTCGACACTTGTCCGTGTTTGGACGTATCCGGCTGGGCACCAGGTATATAAGGTGCCCCGCCGCCTCCTGCGTGAGGCATCGCATACTAGAACAGAGGAAACCCTAGATTCTTGACCTAGTTCATCACAACGAGAGAAGAGTGGCTACTCGGTAGCAAGAACATTGTACTGTGGCTACTCGGTGAGACACCAGAATACATAAAGAAAGGCAGGAGTAGGGGTTTTACCTCCTCACGAGGGCCCTGAACCTGGGTAGATCGTGTTGTTTGCAGTGTTTACTTCATACCTCACACAGCTACTCGTCGCGTGATCCCTCCCCGAGCACCTCCAGCGTCCTTCGTCCCCACATCTTTAGCCATCCCATGGCATCTGCCGTGACACCACCACGACAGTGGGTCAGTCCGACTTGCTAAACTCTTTAGCCAAGTCCGTGAACGTTGGAATGGCATCACCATGCCCATGACAAGTGGAACCGTGTCATCAGCCAACACTCACATTAGTCTAGGGTGTGTGTCCAGCACAACCTAATTTGACCAAGGACAATCTAGTATGAACAACATGAATATAGTTCCACAATCGAATCACATATTCAATGACATATATATCAGATGTTCAAAACAAGGACAACTTAATAACTTTATGAACAGTGGGAATTACATCATACATGATTGCCTCTAGGGCATATTCCCAACACGAGTTTTCCCTGTTCGTCTAGAAAAGGAAAGGCGACACGGACGCCGTCGCCGCCGACGACGCCATCGATGGCCCATGATCCACACCTCCGTAGATGGGACGAAGAAGCTCCCGACTATGGTACGTTCCCTCCTCCCCCGGCTGAAAGTGCATTTCGTTCTCCCCGGTGTTTTGTGTGTTAGTTCACAATACTAAGTACATTATTTATCGAGGTGTTAAGCGTGCAGGTGTTATACTTAACATCGGCATCGATCACCGAAAAGTCGGTGAAGTTTGGCCTGAGAGTTTTGGGACAGAACCCAACCGGATTATTGGGAACCGTATTATTCGGAGGAGCCGGATATTCCGGTCTGGAAAATTCTGGACCAATTTCCTCACAGAGATGAGCCAGATTATTTGAAACCGGATTATTCGGAGGAGCCGGATATTCCGGTCTGGGAAATTCTGGGACATTTTCCGGACAGAGATGAGCCGGATTATTTGATCCGGATTATTCATCTCGGACCGGATATTCCGGTTGTGGTGAGTTGGTCAAAAATGGCTAAGGACTGATTTGCTCACAGCAGTGAGCCGTATTATTTGTACCGGATTATTCCGGAGGAGCCGGAATATCCGGTACAGCTGCCTGCGCCTCACAGCAACGAGCCGAATTATGAACCGGATTATTCCGGGGCAACCGGATAATCCGGTTCAAGACTGCAGGATTTCGTGGAGAGAAGCTGACCGGATATTCCGGTCCAAACTTGGACCGGATATTCCGGTCCCAAAATCCTGCACAACGACTAATTGTGAGGAGGGGCTATAAATACCCTTCTTCCTCAAAATCTAGTTCTTCCCCTTAGCATTTATGAGCATTTAAGAACTCACCAAATCCCTCATAACTCCCAATCCCTCCACCCAATCTTGAAGATCTTTGGAGGATTGAAGGAGAAGGCCCCGACTACATCTTCACCGAGCCGTTCTTCATTTCCCCCTCTAGCTTGAGGGATCTATCCTAGGGTTTCCTCTTGTGGAGAACCTAGGCATCTTTATACTTGTTGGTGATTCAAGAAAAGTTGGGAGCCCCCAATTTGGTTGTGGGTGTACCCCAAGTTGTTTGTAAAGGATTCAATCCCCGCCTCAAAGGGGTTCAATAGTGGAAGGTGAACTAGGCCTTTGTGGCGGAGTTCATCGGAGAATAGGGTGAGGCCTTCGTGGCGTTGAGTAGGCCTTCGTGGCGAGCTCACACCCCTCCAATGAGACGTACTCCCCTAAAAAGGAGGAACTCGGAAATACATCGCGTCTTCGTGTGCTTCACCTTGGTGACCTCGTTCCCTCACTCTCTTTACTTATCGCTTGCATTGTGTTTATCATTATCTTTGTCATATAGGTAATTCACCATAGACTCATTATCTAGAGAATTTACCTTTGTGTCAAGCCTAAATCAAAAGAAAAATTAAAATTGGTCGTAGCACCTATTCACCCCCGCTCTAGGTGCCCATACTTTACTTTCAATTGGTATCAGAGCCTCGGCTCTTCTATCGGGCTTAACCGCCTAAGAGTTTAAGTATGGGAGATGATTTGGTCGACCCTCCGTCCGTTGGCAATGTGACCATGGATGATCTCAATGCTTTGAGAAATTAATTGACCTCATCCATAGACACCAAATTTGATGAGTTGCGTCAACTCATGGCACAACTCCTCAAAGCCAAAGGACCGGAGGTAGTCGAATCATCTCTTCCGGAGACCAATCCGGAGGGTGCCAAGAAAGGGGTTGATGGTGATCCATCTAAAACTGCTTCCGCCGAAGAATCCGCTAAGAAGGGAGCGGGTGGAGAGGAAGGATATCACGCCGTTGATGGCCGATATTCTCCCGATCCCCCCGTCCCTCATCCTCATATAATCCCTAGGGGAGATCCACCTAAAATTGATGCTTTTCTTTTCTTGAATGGCAATACTATATGGAGACTCACATGAATTCTTCTTGTATAGATCTTTGGAGGGTCACTCGTGACGGATACAAACCATTGACCCCAAGAATCTCACAAGAAGAGAAGTCGTAGATTGACAACTAAACTACACCGCATTGTCCATCCTTCAACAAGCCGTGGGTCCCAACCACATGCCGCATCTTCAACATTTCTCCACCGCCAAAGAAACATGGGATGCTCTAGTCATCATGTTCGTTGGGAATGAGAGCATGCAAAGAAATCGCTATGACACCTTGACCAATGAGGCCGAAGGATTTTTCATGCGTGATGGAGAAGATCATGTTGACATGTATCAAAGACTCAAAACTCTTGCCACCGCCTTCTCGAGTGCGGGTGCAACGTATATTGACGATTCTTGGATCAAGAGAAAGTACATGATTGTCGTGATGCCATTTGAGGGCACGGACTTGAAGAGAATTCAAGGAAGACATGATTTCTCCTCCATGACCTCAACTCAAGTGATGCAAGAATTGTGCTCCTACAAGGTGCAAACCAAGAATGCTCTTGACAATCGTGCTAGGGCCATTGGAATACACCAAGGAGCATCCGTTGCTTTGAAGGCCAAGGTTTTGTCAAGAGAGGTTGAGAATGAAGAAGATGGAGAAGAGGAATTGCCTCCTTTGAAGGAACAAGACTTGTCGGGGGGATACCCCCGAGTAGGGTAAAGGCAAGTGCTAAAGGGCAAGATCAGAAGAGACACTTGGCAGAGTAGCGGCTACCCCGGTACTCGCTACCTGGTCGTCCGCTATTCGGACGTACACACTGAAGGCCAGGAGGAAGAATCAGGGAAGTTATTCTCCTCCGGGTAGAGGAAGTGGTCCGAGTAGAAATGGCGGTCTCCTACTCGGGCCAGAAGTCAAAGGAGCCGTTCTGACACAGGATCCCGCGTATCCCGGGTCCGTACTTTTGCACTGTTCACGGCACTGTTCATCTGCGGAGCGCGTGCCTGACCGTGACAGTGTGTTAGCAGGGCGTCGCAGGATAGGGGGACCTACTTTGTGTTCGTGGCAGTGATAACAGATCAGCTCCTCGGTTCTGCGGAACGACTTTGCACATGAAGACAATCCAGGAAGCCAAAAGGTGTAAAGGTGTCAGCGGGAACTCGGAAGTACACAGTGTGCACATAGTGTCGACATCTTGGCTGTATCCGGCTGGGCACCAGTATATAAGGTGCCCTTCCCCCTCCTGCGCGAGGGATCCCAGAACCGCTTCACATTCTTGACCTAGTTCTTCAGGTAGAGAGGAGAGCGGCTACTCGGTAGTGAGAAACACTTGTACTGTGGCTACTCGGTGAGACCCGAATATAAAGAGAGAAAGGCAGGAGTAGGGGTTTACCTCACACGAGGGCCCTGAACCTGGGTAGATCTTGTTGTTTGCAGTGCTAGCTTCCCACTCACGCGGCTACTCGCTGCGTGATCCCTCCCCGAGCGCCTCCAGCGTCCATCGTCCCCACAACTTTAGCCATCCTATGGCATCTGCCGTGACACCACCACGACAGTTGGCGCCCACCGTGGGGCAACCAGCGGCGCTGGCTGGAGTTTCCGTTCGGACGGGATCGATTTCGGCTACCAAAGAGCGTGTGGTCTGTGGCCTTGTCCACAGATTTGGCTCCTTTGACTTCGTCACTGACAACGCCGGCGATTTCGGCGGCAGGGCCATGCCGGAGGGCGGCTCGGTGCTTTCTTTTGGCGCGCACCTCGTCTACGTCGCCACCGTCATCGACCGCGAGTACCCCGAGCTGGTGCATGTCGCGGAATCCACCTGCTGTCATTTCTGCACGCGGGAGGCCGTTGGTCCGCTCTGCGGACGTCGCGGGTGGTGATGATGACCGGCCCTGCTGCTGACGCCGGGAAGGGCACGGCTGTTACCGCTGCGGGCGTCATCGAAGATCTCGCTGGCCCGAGTGCTGGCGGGAAGACGCACAAGCCTTACGAAAAGGACTGCAACCTTGCTCCCTCCACTACTCCGACAATACCCGTCCGCCGTGCGGACGGGTATGCCGCCTCCCACTGATCTTGAGCTCTTGTCCATGAAGGCCCAGCTCGACCGGCAGCGCCAGGAGTTGCTTGCCGAGCAGGCGGAGTTGGAGAAGATTAGGCTAGAGCTTAGTCTAGATCAGATCGAGTACAACAAGGCTCACGGTTTTACACCAGTTGTTAGGAGAGCTAGCAAAGTAGGTGCTACGCGTCGCAACTTAGGCGCCGAGATGGCAACGGTTATAGAGGCTCCCAGTCAGTCCGCCACCGCAAACACCTCCACCAGACCCAGATACAGTACCCCCGCCAAAACCCTTAGAGCTGCTGAGGCTGTAGCCGCAGAGTTGCCGCATCTCGACGGTGACGCACGCGTTAGGCAGCAGGAGAGGCTCAATGAGCTGGTGCTAGAGGCTGCTAGGCAGAACGAGGAGTTCCGGAAAGCCAATCCAGGTGCTGGAGCTTCTCAGGTGCACTCGCATGCGGCTAGATCTAACGATCAGGCTTCATCTCCGCATCCTAGTCGCGAGAGGGACCGAAGCGGGCATTCCGGCAGAGATAGGCAGATGCAGGTGTACGACCCGGCTGTCGCCGCGAAACAGCTCGCTGTGCCGCGGCAGTCCGGTCAAAAACACAACACTGCAGGAGCAGGCTATCAAGCCCAAAAAGCTCACAGCCAGCCGCGGGATGGAGAGCGCCCAGGACCTTCTCGGCATCAGGCTGCTCAGCCTACTCGGCAGAGGCCACAGCCGCGCGCAGTCGCGCCAGCCGCCAACCCGGTGGAGCAACCTGCAGTCGTGTAGGTGGACAGATATGATGATGGCTACTCGGCCATGGGGCTGGCTGGCTATGACATCCTAGATCGCGTGGGTGAGCGCATGCTGGAGCCCAGCGACGCCAGGCACAAGCTGGACCGGATTTCTCTATCCGCGCAACTGGAGAGCAAGGGCCGCCTGGCCCAGAGTGCTTTGTAAAGACTATTTCGGCCTTGGACATCTGTAACGTACAGACCATGAGACCATCCAAGCTAGAACAAGGCCAGGGCATCGCTTGTAAAGGGGGTGTAGGTAACGTGCATGCACATGATGGACTACCAACTGACCAACTAGCCCACACGGGAGATGTACGCCAAAGCGCACCGTCTCTTCCGCCGGCCTCCCCAAGGTATCTCATCAGACCACGACATGTTGCATGTATCCTAGCATGCTTGCTCGAATAGAAAGCACTGCCTCGCAAAGGCAAAGCTCATCAAACAAATTTAAGCGCCAGTAGAGGAAAAGCTATCGAGCCATGTGATCTACTCCTTACTAGTAGCAATAGATAGAGATGGAGAGGTCGGTCGGTGGCACTTCTTCTTAACTGCCTGCCGGCGCCGGCGGTTAATTTTTATCTATATTCATGCTTCATCCGTGGCGAATGGATAACCGGTGCAGTTCGCCTCGGCAGGGCGTTCAGCGTGTTTCCGGCCGCGTTTCGTCCGGGATCGACGCGGGCGATGGCCAAGCTAGCTTAATTGTGGCCATTAAAGTTATGGTGTTTTTTTATAGCGCCCTGTCCCATACGCATTGCCATGCATTCCAGCTGGATGTTCGTATGGTCTTTCGATTAGTCTGATATCTTCTGGCCTATGTTTGCTCTTTAAATAAAAGCTAGCTAGCCGCGTGGTACGCCGGAAATAGATCACCGACGAGCAGGGTGAGCTAGCTAGCATGAGCTACAGTACGAGTGCTTCCAATTCCATCATGATTCTGAGGACCCAATGATGCTGCCTTTTGTTTAGTCAAGTCATTCGGCCATACTGCCCGGTACAGGTATACAGCTGTACGCATGAAATTTTGAATTGCTAAACTTTTCTGCCCAGCTCTTTCTTCTTAGAAAAATAATTCACAAACTCTTAAGGAAAAAAAACGAGGGAAAGTCGTATACTAAGAATTGGACCGGGAAGAACATTCTTTGCGGATCTGAAGCTTTCGACGCTAAACTGGCCCAAACTGGGTTCTTCCGGTTCTACTAATTGGGCCGGGCCCATTGTGCGCTTTCTGAGAGTCCGTGCGATTCCGTGGTGTGTGTGTGAGAACGAAAATCCGCGTGGACGGACTCTTGCAAGCGTAACTGACCGCCGCCTACGTTTGGATAGTACAAACTCTGGTGCAGTTTACAGATCACAACAAACGCGCACATTGATGATCTTCGACATGAAGAAAAGAGAAAAAACGCGCATTGCCGAGCCTATAATTCATCCCTCCTACTCTCTTCGCTGCACATCAATCACACTCGTACGAGAACGAACACTGAATTTTCAGTAAATCTCCAACATCGACATGTCGTCCCGGACGTTCCGTCCATTGTCTGTCCAGCTAATCCTGCTACTGCTAGCACTGGCATCGTCCTCGTCACCGGCTACCGCCGCAGCATCCGAGGCGATCTTGCGCCGTCCGTCCCGTTCGCTGGCCGTCACGCGGTCGCCGTCGGCGTGCGGGTCGCGGAGGCGCCGTCCGCCGTCGGCTGCAGCCGGAGCGCGGCGTCTGCGTCGCGGGTGGTGGGAGAGCTGCACGGACGACATCGTCAGGTCCTTCTTCGGCGTCCGCGGCAGGGACGTCTGCTGCCGCGCGCTGGAGGCGGTCGGCGCCGGGTGCTACCGCGCGGTGTTCCCGGCTCCCCGTTCGCGGATGTCTACCCGACCATCCTCGGCAACGTCTGCGGCCTCGCCGCGGCTCCAGCTCCTATAGCCCCGTCGCGTGACAGAATGTGATCGTACCCACTCTTGCGATACAAGTCTGCTCTCTGTAACCGAACTGCGATTCGACATAACTTGTAAGATTATTATCTGGATGAAATCGGGAACCTCCAATTGTTAATTCCAGTTCCTTGAAATTATGTTATCGTGGATACTCGAATTAAGGTTTATGATCCATGTACGTAAGATCGACTAGGACGTATAATAATTTTTTTCCAAAACGGAGGCAAAAACCTTTGCCTCATCTGATTGATTAACGAAAAAGAGAGTTTCCGGTAGCATAGCCAAGCGGCCAAAAGGCCACTGTCATGTCTCACGCGGGTCACGGTCACTGACTCGCTACGGCATCTACTTTTTTCTACGTGGACGTGGACGCGATGTGATCGTCTCAGAGAAAAAGAACGGAGGAGATGTGGCGCCAGCACGAAAAGCGTGGCAACATATATGTACTCCAGATCGACGGTCGACCACTCTGTGATTTTCCTTCACTGTCTCCTAAAGGAAAGGCCCTAGTTTCCCTCGACGAAAGAAAATGAAATGGCCAAGTTGAGGATAAAGGTTTTTTTTCCCCGATAGAAGGATAAAGGTATTGCCTATGGAGCTGATGAGGGGAAGGCGGACTGGTTTGCTGCAAAGAATCTGGCCAGCGAATGAATCGAAGGGCCGGGTAGAGGGATGAAAACCATTTTTTTCCCCGAATCCCATACCTCTCGCATGGTCGAGTTTCTCCCATTTCGCGAATTTTGTGGATAGGATAATGTCTACTTTGCCCGAACTTTACCTAATCCGAATGCGATTGATGTGTGCCTTCCTCCAATGCGGACCAAGGCTGGTGGCAAGGGTATATATCGAGTCTCCCCCACTTGTACGAAGGGGCCATGCCATCCACTGAGAATATACATAGCTGTAGGTGATAGGTTCTGAAATATACTGGTGACACGGTGTAAATTCAGATTGATTTTTTTAGTGTTTATTTCATTGACAGATAGCTGTATGTAATTGGCTAGGCAGAGACTTTTTTTGTCAACTTCTCAAATGCTAAATTACTGACCCTAATCTAAATGTTACTTCGCTCCTGGTCTTTTTGCCCGTCAATTGCATGCACCTTACTCCTCTCTTTTTCGATTTTGACATGCTGCATGTCTCTAAATGAATCGATTAATCAAAACTTCGGGGCTATTTGCCCCTCTCCGTCCCCTCCCCACTAGCTCGATGTGAGCCTTGCCTTCATCTGTGTCGTTGTATCCAGTCCTTAACAGGCTCGACTATTTGGACATGAAGAATATTAGAAGAAGATGAAACTCTCGTACTCTCTCCGTTCACTTATGTAAGGCACTTTAGATACTTCAATATTAATTGACTGCATATACTAAAATGAGTGAATAGTATAGTAAAATACGTCTAGATGCAACCAAATCAAAAGGGGAGGGGGGATACCTACATTAGTAAACGGAAGGCGTATGAAAAATTGACCATACCCTATAGTTTTGGCCCATAGGTGGCAAGCACGTGTGCACCTGAATATATTAGCATCATCTTCTAAATTGTGAGTTTCGCCTCGTTTTAATGCTCGTGTTCAAGAGTATATTTAGTCATGGTTTAGCACGACCGAAAATACAAACCCACCATATGTAACAGTGGTTTTGCTTCTCGTGCACTCGACATGAGCAAATAATAAAGGGCCTCTTTGGTTCAAATGATTTTAAAAGGTATGAGCGTTGAAATCCTTTAATTTTTTTCTATGGTGGTTGTTGATTCACATGGTTGTGTTTTTAAGTATTCATATACGTTAAATTATGAGACTATATATCCACTCATTCTCTTGCAAATAATATTTTATTATTCTATTATGCAATCAAACGAACCAAAATCCCTTAGAATCCAGCGAACATGGCGTTGCAATATTACTTATTTCTATTATGGCTTTTTCGCAATACTACAATCTATAAGCTTCTAAAACACCAAGAAAGCCAATTTTTTTCACATATACATGCCAAATATTAACATGATTGTGAATTTCATGTCAAAGGAGACATATTTGAAAGTTTAGTATTTAGAAGACAACGGAGTCGCCAGAACTAGATCTTTAGGAGCGAGACGAATATGGCTTATTTCCACGCGATCGCCAATGGGCGCCGTAAGAAATGCTCTATTCCATGCCTATGGGAGGGGGATCGACTCTCGGAGGAAACGAGAGAGATATCCTCTCATATCTTCTCCTTTTATAAGGAGTTATTTACAGCGGGGCCCTGCTCAGGGGTCTCATTATCCGCGGACCTGTGGCCACTGCGGGGTCGGGTCTCGGACGAGGAAAACACGGAATTGACCCTTCCTTTCCTTGCGGACGAGGTAGCATGCGCGGTTAGGGAGATGAAGGCGAACTCGGCCCCTGGGCCCGATAGCCTTCCAGTTACCTTCTTCCAGAAATCATGAGAGTCTATCAAGGCGGTGATCATGCCAATGTTCCAAGAATTCTACATTGTAACTTAGGTGATGTCCCGTCTTAATTTTGGTGTGATTAGCTTGATCCCCAAGGTAGTTGGGCCCTCGGACATTCGCCAATTTAGACCAATCACTGCCCTGAATGTCATCCATCAGATCTTTTCCAAAATGTGTGCCACCAGACTCGCCCCTATTCTAGAGCGTCTCACACATCCATACCAGTTCGCCTGTCTGAAAGGCCGATATATCCATGATGGCATTCTGGCACTCCATGAAATAATTCATGAGGTGAAGACGCGCCGGCAGAAGGGTGTGTTTCTTAAGCCGGACTTCCAAAATGCATATGATCGCCTGGATTGGTTCTTTCTTCGTTCAGTGCTGGAACGGTGGAGACATATAAATGGGAGCTTGACGAAGGCATGGATCCTGGACCCCGCGGGTAAGGACACCCCATCTCAGGCCCAAGGTTAAGGCCCAAGAAGAGGATCCCTTGGAGTATTCTAGAAGGCCCACGTGAAGCCCACCCGCACTAACTTGCGGGTTAAGTTTGGAAACTTGTAACCGACCTAGGGTTAGAACTCGAGTCCTCTCCGGGTAAGGTTTGAGACCTGGCCACCTATATAAGGCCAGGAGAGCCACCGGTAGAGGGCCAAGCAACACCTCACCATCGAAACCTTGAACTCGAGTCCTTACTCTCGATTCGAGTACCACCACTGTAACCGATCTTTTCATCAATACAGATCGACAAGAGGAAGGAGTAAGGGTTTTACCTCTACGAGGGCCCCGAACCTGGGTAAATCTCGCCCCCTGTCTAGCCGACGATTCCACCAGCGCTCATGGGTTCTCCTAATCGAAACCCGATAGGTTCACCTAAGGGATTTGTAGAGTCAGAGATTCGACAATTGGCGCCGTCCGTGGGGACGACGGCGCTGGATCACCGGCATCTTCGGCTTCATCGACAACCCACTCCCGTTGGAAACCATCGACTACGGCTCCAAACAATCCTATACGGATCGGATCTGTCGTGGTCACACCTCACTCGCCGGAATCGCGCCCGGTATTCGAGGATCTGGAGAAAAGCGTCACCTTGACGTTCGGGAGCCTGAAATTCGTGACCAACAGGGACGGGATCATCCACTTCTCGGATGAATCAGAAACTGAATCTGGAGCTGTCGACTCGCACCGTCATCTGGAGAAAAGCGGCGAGTCCATCCGCTTCAACGCCAACGACTATCATACCCTCTCGACAGAGGAACCATCAAGAATTCAAAGAAACTTTCGATCTACGCCTAGGACGCACGAGCCCCGACTGGCTCAAGTCTGCATGGCAGGATCGGAACAAGCCTCGGAAACGGAACACAGCGCGGCAGAGCGCAACATAATCGGCGTCTCACGGGAATCTTGGAACCGAGCAAAGGAGGCTATGCGAACGAGCAAGCCACCCGCAGCCGGGGCTTCACACGAAGACATGGTTGCCTACCACTATCACCTAGTGAGAGCAGCCACGACCATCAAAGACGCTCGGATAGATCTGGCCCGCCGAAGAAGAGCGGCGGATGAGTCGAGCCAAAGGCGAGCCGGGCTGTCCATAACACCCTCGGTCGGAACCCGACCCGCGAGGAAGGGGCACGCATCTACATCCAGGAACAATGAGTCCCTAGTCGGAACCAGCAGATCGATCACTCCTTCTCTCATGCGAGTCGATGACGACGGCAATGTCTACCCGCAAACTCCTGCTGCCGCGGTTCTAGCCGCAGCAACTTACATGCAGATGAATCAACCGACGGAAAGTGACCCTCGGGCGGAGCAGTATAAATAAGTACGCAAGGGATTAGGGCTGGCAGCCGCAAGGCTTGCCGCCTATGATCGAAAGAAAGCCGCAGAGCAGCAGGAGAAGGAACAGGAGAAGGAGAAAGAGAAGGATAGGGAGGCATCCCGCAAACGTAGGAGCTCTTCGCCAAGAAGGGACAGGTCGCCACGTCGTGGCTGAGAAAAAGAAGCACGGCGCCGTGATGACAGTCGAAGCAGCAGCGAAGGCAGTCCGAGAGACAAAAGCTCGCGGCATCATAGCAGCCGCTCGCGAAAGCGAAGCAAGGAACCAAGGAAGGATGCCGACCGCGACCGGCCAGAATACGACGCGCGATCAGATCTCGCTCTTCGTCCGGCTCCTCGGATGACGAAACCTGCGACGCTCTCTGATTTGCCCGCAGTATCCGCGAGGCACCTCTACCCAAAAGATTCAAGCTTAGTATGGAAGTGACGAAGTATGAGGGCTCACTCGAGCCCTCTCAATGGCTAAGCGATTACCTCACGGCAGTAAAATGCCAACGTGGGAACAAAAACACGGCTATGCAATACCTCAATTTGCATCTCACCGGCGCGGCCCGCAGTTGGCTGGAAAGAAGACCAAAATCTTGCTACGCATCGTGGGATGACTTGCACCTCGATTTTTGCAAAAAATTCCAGTCGACTTACAAGAGGCCAGCCACCATCGAAGAACTGCGAGCATGCAAGCAGAAAAGTGGCGAATCCACCCGCGAGTACATCCAGCGATGGACCACGCTCAGGAATACCGCAGGAACTATCTCGGAAGAAGTAGCGATTGAAGCCTTCGCAAAAGGCGCCCGAAGAACGACTTTCAGAGAAGAACTGGGCAGAGCCGCACCCAAAACTATTGGGGAGCTGATGAACAGAGCCGAAAAATGGGCTAACGGAGAATGCGGTGCGCAATGAGAGCCTCATCACCTGCGCACGATGAAGACCGTCATGGCCGGAGGAAAAGGAGGAAATATTACGATCATGAGGACCGAGAGGAGTTGGTAGCGGCGGAATTCACGCGAAGCCGCGACTCCGGTCGCCGTGGGAATCGCGAATGGAGACCAAAGGCTGAAGAAAAATCACCTGAGGAAGACCTCGATGGGTACTGCTCGCTACATCTATTTTCAGATAAGCGCACGGGCAAAACTAAGGCAACGCACCTTCTTAAGGATTGCCGAAAATTTATTGATATCTCAGAAGCACTCGCCAGAAAAAGATCTGCAGCCACCCAAAATTACCCACCGCTTCCAGGAGGAGGCCACCAAGGATTCCAACCGCCACAACCCCCACCTCCACCAGCAAATCCAAACATGGCATTAGCTGCACTACCTGCACCACCAGCACAAAACTCCGGGGCCAATGCGTACCCGAATCCAGCAGGGAAACTCGCGATGATCCAGAAGGTATGTCCATCCCGCAGAGCTCAAAAGACTAACACGAGGCAATTGTGCATGGCTGTGCAGACACCGCCAACAAACAGAGTACTTGAAGATGGCAGACCAGCCGATAACATCTCGATGAAGGACCACCCGCCACGAGTCTATCGACCAGGACACGCCGCACTTGTCATCCAAGCACAAATTGGCAACTATGACTTGGCCCGCGTCATGGACGGTGGCAGTGGCATCAACATTATCTACGCGGATACACTCCGTCGGATGAACAGGAACTTGGACGGCCTCCAGGAATCAGAAACATCCTTCCACGGGATAGTTCCAGGAAAGGCAATCCGTCCACTCGGAACAATCAACCTAGAAGTTGTGCTAGGGACTAAGAGCAACTACAGAAGAGAATTCCTCGACTTCGAAGTCGTCGATTGGCCTTCACAGTACCACGCCATTCTTGGTCGAACAGCGTTCGCCAGATTCATGGCAGTATCGCACTACGCCTACATGAAGCTCAAATTACCTGGAGAATATGGGCGTAATCACCATCGACGGAGACTTCATAAATCCAACAAGTGCGACATTGAATTCAATGAGATCGCAAAATCTTTCGGGATGCAAGAAGAACTTCAAGAGCTGGCAAAAACCACGGATCACTCCGTGATGCCCCTCACGAAGAAAAACGCGCCTGAACTGGAGTTCAGCGCTAACAGTGACACCCGAAAACATCAAGTGCACCCGACAGATTCTGCGAAGACAGCGATGGTCTCCACCACCCTTCCTCAAGCATAGGAAAGCGCGCTCGTCGAACTCCTGAGTACTGGGAAATTTTCGCCTGGCAGCCATCAGATATGCCAGGAATACACAGGGAGTTTGCCGAGCACTCACTCGAAGTCTTTCCAGATGCCAAACCCATCAAACAAACTACTCGACGATTTTCAGAACCCAAGCAGAAGGCGCTTGGGAAGAAGTAAACAGATTGCTAGCAGCAAAATTCATCAGGGAGATCAAGATATCCACTTGGTTAGCAAACCCGGTGCTGGTCCCCAAAAAGAACACGGACATCCTTCGGGTATGCATCGACTACACGTCGTTAAACAAGCATTGTCCCAAGGATAACTTCCCCCTCCCGCGAATCGATCAGATCGTGGACTCTACGGCAGGCTGTCAACGCCTCTCTTTCCTGGACGCCTATTCGGGATATAATCAGATCCGGATGAAACGGGAGGACGAAGAAAAGACAGCATTCATCACACCACACGGTGTATACTGCTACACGACAATGCCCTTCGGGCTCAAGAACACAGGCGCAACATACCAGCGCTGCATGCAAAAATGCCTCGCCAAGCTCATTGGCAAGAACGTACAAGTGTACGTTCACGACATAGTCATCAAGACTCGAGTTGAGAGCACACTCCTCGAGGATATTAGAGAAACATTCGACGCCCTCAACGCATACAGGATCAAGCTCAATCCGACAAAATGCGTCTTCGGCGTTCCAGCAGGGAAACTTCTCGGGTACCTGGTATCCGCCAGAGGCATCGAAGCTAACCCATAGAAAATACAAGCAATCTTGACAATGAAGGAGCCAACCAATCTACGCGGAGTCCAACAGCTCGCAGGGCAACTAGCCGCCCTGAGCAGGTTCATCGCACGATTGGGGAGCAAGCGTTACCCTTCTACAAGCTGCTGAAGAAGACGGACAAATTCGAGTGGACACCAGAAGCTAAGCAAGCATTCGCGGACTTAAAGCGATCGTTGCAAAGCAGGCGAGTCCTTGCAAACGCAAGAAAGGGAGCCACTCTACTTGTACCTAGCCGCCACAAACCAGCTCATCAGCACAGCAATCGTAGTCGAACGACCTGAGGAGGGCAAAGCGTACGGAGTTCAGCGACCAATCTATTACATCAGCGAAGTGCTCTCGCCATGCAAGCAACGATATCCTTATTACCAGAAGCTCGCATATGGAGTTGTTCTTACAGCCCGAAAGCTCAAGCACTACTTCCAGGAACACGCCATCACAGTGGTTAATGATGCGTCACTCGGGACAATCATGAACAACCCCATGGCATCCGGAAGAATAGCCAAATGGAGCATCGAGTTGGGCGCTTGGGACATCACTTATGCAGGACGCAACGCAGTCAAATCCCAGGTACTCGTGGAATTCCTAAGCGAGTGGACAGAGCTACAAACGCTAGGACCGCCTGAGTACACGAGCAACTGGATAATGTACTTTGACGGGTCCAAACGAAACGAAGGAGCAGGAGCTGGAATTGTCCTCATATCGCCTAGGAGGGACAAACTGCAATACGTCCTACGGTTAGACTTTCCACTCGATGATCCGGCATCAAACAATGACGCAGAATATGAAGCTCTGTTGCATGGGATGAAGATGACAGTTGCCTGTGGAGCCACCCGACTAATGATCTACGGTGACTCCAATCTCATCGTACAACAAACAATGAAAGAATGCGACGCAGTTGCCGAAAACATGGTCGCATATCGCGACATGCACAACCTACTCGAAGGAAACTTCAAGGGATGCGAGCTGAACCACATTGCGAGATCCAGTAATGAAGAAGCAGATAAATTGGCAAACATGGGTTCTACAAACACACCCATACCGCCAGGAATATATTTCGAGAGGATGACCAAGCGCTCTGTCAAAGTCAAAAAAACTGCAGGAACACCCACAACACAACGAAGAATTATACAAGAAATTCATAACATTTCACGACAGAGCGCAAGTCGCCATCATCGAGCTTATTCATAACATTCCACGACAGGTTTTTCTGGTCGAGCCATTCTGGACGCAGAAATACCTCGACTACCTGTCCACCAAACAGCTCCCGGCAGATCCCCGTGAGGCTCGACAGATAGTCAGACGCAGCAAATCCTTTCGGGTAATTAACGGAGAATTATACAAGCAAAGCATCTCAGGTATACTTCAGCGCTGTATCGACCCGAAGATGGCAAAGAGTTACTCCAAGACATCCACCAAGGAGATTGCGGGCATCACACTAGCTAGAAAGCAATCATGGGAAAAGCCTTTCGAGCGGGATTCTATTGGCTCACAGCAGCCACCGACGCAAAGGAGCTAGTCGAACGATGCGATGCTTGCCAGCGATTCGAGCCAAGACCACATGCACCTGCTACGGAACTGCACATGATACCCATCGCCTGGCCCTTTGCGCAATGGGGGCTAGACATGGTAGGGCCATTACGTCCACACCAGGTGGATATACACACTTGCTGGTCGCAGTCGACAAATTTACCAAATGGATCGAGGCCATGCCAGTAACTTCGGCTAGTGCCCAATGCGCAGTCAAGTTCCTCGACTCCATCGTATGCAGATTCAGGGTACCACATGACATCATTACAGACAATGGCACAAACTTCACAGCAAAGGAAACACAACAGTTCTGCGAGGAAAAGGGCATCAACTTCAAGTTTGCTTCAGTTGCCCACCCGCAAACGAACGGGCAAGTCGAAAGATCTAACGGCTTAGTTTCAGCTGGAATCAAGAAACGTCTACTCGATCGTCTACACCCATCAGCCGGACATTGGGCCGAAGAGTTACCCTCCGTGCTATGGAGCCTCCGCACGACTCCAAACCGATCCACAAACTACACGCCATTTTTCATGGTATACGGGGCAGAGGCAGTCCTTCCCGAGGATGTTCGGTTCAGCGCCCCACGAGTTGTGGCTTACAGCGAAGAAACCTCAAACAGGGCACTCGCAGAAGATATGGATGCACTCGATGAGATGCACGATATAGCGCTCGCAAGATCCGCAGTATATCAACAATCACTGCGAAACTATCATAGTCGCCGTATACGCCACAGAGCATTCACGGTTGGAGATCTAGTGCTGCGACTCAAGCAGAAGGAAGGACACAAACTCGAGCCACCATGGGAAGGACCCTTCATCATACACGAAGTCATCCCAGGTGGAGCCTACAGGCTGAAGAATCCATCGACCGGAGGAATCTATTCCAACCCTTGGAATATCGCACACCTCCGCAAATTTTATCCCTAGATTTACACGTTCTCACAACAAATAAGGCTATACTAGCCACTCCTGTAGCCCGAATACATGACTTCTCAGTCATAGCAATAAAATACATGGTTTCTCAACCATATTTACTCGAAGATTATTCATTCTTACATGCTAAATAGTTAAGGTACACACCCCATAAACACACGGGGGCTACGCCTACAACTAAGCATCACAAGAAAATTTATACACACAAGGTTACACACCTTACAACAGTTTTTACAAACTATACAGCATCACAGAATGTCCACATTCAACAATTAATCATGGCGATAAGCATTCTCAGTCGCCAACACTCTATCTACTTCCTCAGAGGTTAGTCGAATGATATTCTCCGCTGCAGGACGAACAACATCGTAATGCGGAGAAATATCATCGATTGGACCATCTGGAAGCCTAGCTACGGAGTTAAAATTTACTTCAGGATGCCATATTCGGACAAAGGAGAGAGCCACCACCGCGCCGCAAGTCATCTGATTGCGCACGCACTCGCGAATTTCTCCCTCCTGCCCGAAGAGCCCGAGGAGATAGCTCCAGTCTTCAGGACCCCTTTCAAGCGGGTAGAATGCAGCGTTCATCGCGATCAAGACCTCGTGAAAAGAACTCACGAGAACTTTTACCTGGGAGACACGGAACTTCAAAGTAGCCAACACAAACCTCGGATGCGATCAGACCAAATTATTCGCATGAGGCCTTGAGCTGCCAGCTTCTTGAAGAATGTGGTTTCTACCCACTGTTTTTCTCTCTATCATCCGGTTTAACAACTGAAGAACAATATGCGTGATTAGGTAAGGAAACAAGACAAAGAAGACCTGGGGGCTATATTACTTACACAACAGTTCCCTAGCAAGGGAAGCCAACTCATCCATCACAAACTGCTCGCGTTCAGTCGCCAGTTTTTGCTTGGACTTCGCCACATCGGCTACCCCACGCAACACTTTCAGCCTGCGCTCACCATCGGCTACACGATCACGGAGACCCGCCAAAGTCCCAACAGCGGCAACAAGTGGATCAGCTCGGGCAGCAGGTCCACTTGAGGGTTCTGCGACCACCTCGGCTACCTGAAGATCAAAAAGAAGATTAAAGGAATAAGGTGCCCTACTCGAGATATATTCACCACCTATTCAACAGGTGCTCGGGGGCTACTCCCATCGGGAGAAGACAAACAATTGCAAGAAGCATTTTCAGAAGAACGCCTCGATTAAAGACAATGAAAATACGGGAATACATCCCAAGGTTCATTACAATCGAGCTGGTAAAGCAAAAGAAATACAAGCCTAAGAAGCTACAGTGGTGCTCCCACTCGCGGCAGTCGTCCCTCCCTTAAGTCGAGCAAACAGCTCAGACAGCTTCCGAGCAAGGATGGTGGCTGGCTCGCCAAACCGAGAGAGCCGTACCTTTTTGCCCGTGGAGGGGTTGACTGGGAGATCCGAATAAGCCTCCTCCAAACCGCTAACTCCATGCGCCAGCCGAACTGGATGGCCGTCTTCGCCCCAGACTCCGACTGAGCAACCGCGTAGGCATCCAGGAGATTGTTCCCCGAGAAGATCTTCAGCAGGTCACCTAGCGCGGATGGAGAGGAAGCATTGACGAGAAGGCGACCATGCAGCCGCGTCAACACTTGACTGGCGTTGCCAACCAAGGAGCAAATTCCTTCGGCATGCCTGCTAAGTTGGGCGAGGGAATCCGTCAGCGCGTCCACCTGCTGGATCCCTGGAAGCTCTAGAGGAACACCAAGAAGACCTACAAAGAAGAAGAGCGTCAAAAATCAAGACAGCAGAAAATAAATTATAAAGCCAAAATAACTCACCCGCAAAGCGCCCGGCAAGGGGACGGATAAAATCGACAAGATCAGCATCCGCCTTGGTGCTGGCCGTCTCCAACTTCTTCAAGTCCTCTTGGGCAGAAGCAAGTTTCCCTTCGAGGTCAGCCGAAGACATGCGGGAGGATTCCAGATCTTGGCGAACAGCCGCCAGTTTAGCCTCAGAGCTATTGCCCGAGTAGAAGCATCGTCCTTCTCGGTCTTCGAAAATTCAAGTTGAGTTGCACGACAATATCTATTAGAATCGAAGAACTAATGGGAAAGGTGCAAACAGAAAAGAAAGGGGGCTGAGCTTACTTCGAAGAAGCTCGTTTTCATAAGTGAGTCGACTGCGCTCCGCTCGAAGGAACGAACAGTCAGATTCGGCGAGGACAAACGGCGCCCAATCGCCGCAAGGGAGTCAATGAGCGACTGCAAGAATTCAGAGATAGAAAAATTAGAAGAGAAGAATTGGAGCCTGTACCCGATTATAATCAATCGACTACAGCCTCGGGGGCTACTCCCATCGGGAGCACTGCCGTGCACCCGATAAAATAAAGAAGAAGGAAAAGATAGTTTTTTGATCCTGTAGCCGATCACATGTGATCGACTACAGCCTCGGGGGCTACTCCCATCGGGAGCACTGTCGTGCACCCGATAACAAATTAAAGACAAGTAACAGAATTTACCTGGCCCCTTGGCACGGAGAGGGGATCTGCGGAGCTACCCGACACCTCCTTTGAAGCAGAAGCCCCGGCAGCTAAACTAGGAGTTTCATGTTCCATAGTCGCCGCCTTGGGGGCTACGCTGGGCGAATTCTGGACGGCGCCTACAGTGGGAGCCTCATCCGCAGCTCCTGCCTTACTCCTCCTTTCGGGAGGAAGAGAAGAGGCGTACCTGCGAGGACTAATGGTTTGCAGTCTGCGAAAAAAGACAAAGCGTCAACATAGATGCAAAGGAAAAATGTTCGACTAAGAACAAGGAGAAAAACTTACTCGTCGTCTTCATCCTCATCCAGCATATCCGCATTCCAGGCGGTCTGGATAACTGGGAATGAGGAGGAAGGGGCGCGCGTTTGCAGAGGAGTAGCGTGGATGGGCTCCTTCCCGGGCGACTCTTCCAAGGAGTTGTCCTTAGAAGTGGCCTCATCGCCTTCTACCCGACGACGTTTATAACGATCGCCACCCGAGTCTCCTGCGTCATCCGAAGAATCTTGGTCGGAACTAGAAGAAGCGTCGGCAATACTGGTGTCAGCTGGGCCTTCCAGGTTACTCGTCAACAACTCTGAGGCCTCCGCCCCAGATACAGGAGGATAGCAGGTGGCCATGGACAAACTCTATGGAAAGCAGAAGAAAGCAAGGAAAAATTCATTTGACTAAAACTCAGAACAAACAAGAAGATAAAAGAAGAGGTGAAGAATAAACTCACCGTGGCTGGCGGAGGCTTCGACGCGTCAAAGGCTGCAACTGTGCAGTTGGGAAATTTCTCTCCCACCTTCAGGCTAGTGATAGCCGCGATTTTCTTCTCGAACTCGACGTTCGAGAGATCCTCGCGACTCACTCGGCTAGGGTCCTCAGAGCCTTGGTACTCCCACATTGTGGAAGGCCTGAGTTGCAGAGGCTGGATTCTGCGCCTAAGGAAGACTGCCGCCAGATGCAGTCCGTTTAATACAACCCCAGCACTCTAGTCGCGAAGGGCGGCCACCCTGGAGAGTAGCGGCGCGACGACCTCGGTTTCTTCAGTCGACAGCTTGTGCGCCCAGGACCTTCTCTTCTTCAGAACAACGAACGGGTGGAATTCATGAGTTCCACCCGAGCTGTTGTCGATGACGTAGAACCATTTTTTCCTCCATCCCTGGGCGGAGTCGATGAAGTGCATGTTGAAGTAGCTGGACTCCAATCGAGCTTGGATCCCGAAGCCACCCGTGCGTAGCGGCTCACCAGGTTCGGAGTCCACCTGCGATTTCTCGCGGAAGATCCGAACCTTGAAGAGAGCCCTCCAGAGCCCCCAATGTGGGCGAATGCCTAGGAAGCATTCGCAGAACACGATGAAGCACGATATGTGCTGCACCGCGTTCGGGGGAAGATCGTGAAGCTGTATGCCTAGACATACAGCAACCGAGAAGAAATGGATGGAGGGGGAAAGAGAGGCCGCGCGACACGTGGTCCGCAAAGACCACGCGTTCATTCGCTTGCGGGTTGGGTACCTCCTCCTTCTTGCCGAGGCGCACCCGCTTCTCGGTCTCCGCTGGCAGCAGTCCTTCCCGCTGCATCTCCTTGACGCTTTTTGCAGTGGTGTTGGGCGACCTCCAGTCGCCCGAGCGCGGCGTAGGTTGCACTGAGGCTTCCCCGGATGCAGAAACAGCAGCGCCACGTTTCTTTCCACCGGCCATGGCTGACAGCACGAGCTTGAGGAGAGGAAGGAGATGGGCGCGAAGAAGAAGATGGATTGGAGACGAAGGCTGGGAAAGTTTTACCGCAGCGCAAACACCCGTACTTATACACGGAGCGAATCAATCCTGGCCACTCGATGCACCACGTGTCGCTCATCGCTACCACCACGTGTGAAGATGAAACAAAGGGGCGGTGAACGCTGTTTGCTGCCACGATCTCAACAGAAGATCGTGTGCATTTACTGCGCGGTTTGCGTGAAAACCGGGAACAACGTCTCGTTTCCCGGTCAAAAAGCTGACCAGGTGGGCCAGCCCTATCTGCTCGCACTCCGTCATGTCCCATCCGGAGGAGAAAAGTGCGTCATGACGTCATAGCGCGCATCATCAAGACAAAAAGGTTTCGAATGGAAAGTTCAAACACGAAAATAACTTCGTATGAACAAAATTCCTTCGAATAGAAACAATTCTTTCATAAGAAAAGAAACAAAATCTCTTTAAACAAGAGAAAGATACCCTACACACGAAAACTCTTTCGTATGGGTGCAGCATCCCAAACATGAAAACTCTTTCGTATGGGCGCAAAAATTCCTAACACGAAAACTCTTTCGTATGGATCTACTAACTCAAACAATTATTCGAGTAGGTGGAACCTACCTTTTTTCACACATGATATTCACACATCATAAAAACCTGGATTGTTCAGCCGACTAGGCACATCCGGATGCCATATTCTTCGAATATGAAGGTAAGACCCGAAAAGATCTCTCTTGAGGGCCTGGAATCGCATTCAAAAGCTGCGTCCTCCGGTATGATTCCGTGTCAACAACACGGAGAAAAATCCTAGCGGACGCGCCGGGTACCCCCATAGGTTAAGTTCGACTCGATAAGACCACAACGGCCAAGTCGCAACAATCACCTTACCGGGTTCGAGTCGGAGGTCTCGAATCTGTGTAGGCCAGAAATGTTTTTGCCCTAGTCGCAATTAATTGGCCCTGATCTCTCGGGAGAGCCAAGCTAATGCGCCGCATCCTTCTGCGATAAAAAGACATAAAAACAGGCACTTGCTTTGCTCGATACTCGAGTATGAAAGCTTATTATACAGGGTACACGCCCTCTAAACAGGAAAACAACCAAGCTGGTTACCCGCAGGAAAGAAAGGCCAAGATTTGACCGTCTAATCGACTGGAAAAAACCCACTCGAGCAAACGCTCGGGGGCTACTGACGAAGGCATGGATCCTGGACCCCGCGGGTAAGGACACCCCATCTCAGGCCCAAGGTTAAGGCCCAAGAAGAGGAGCCCTTGGAGTATTCTAGAAGGCCCACGTGAAGCCCACCCGCACTAACTTGCGGGTTAAGTTTGGAAACTTGTAACCGACCTAGGGTTAGAAGTCGAGTCCTCTCCGGGTAAGGTTTGAGACCTGGCCACCTATATAAGGCCAGGAGAGCCACCGGTAGAGGGCCAAGCAACACCTCACCATCGAAACCTTGAACTTGAGTCCTTACTCTCGATTCGAGTACCACCACTGTAACCGATCTTTTCATCAATACAGATCGACAAGAGGCAGGAGTAAGGGTTTTACCTCTACGAGGGCCCCGAACCTGGGTAAATCTCGCCCCTGTCTAGCCGACGATTCCACCAGCGCTCATGGGTTCTCCTAATTGAAACCCGATAGGTTCACCTAAGGGATTTGTAGTGTCAGAGATTCGACAGAGCTGCTACGTGCGGCTCTCCCGCCGGCCTTAGGTGACTTCCCGGGTAGGGTTCATGGTATCTATCGACCTCGGGGAGTTTTACTGTGGGTTCTGCCTAGCAGACCCTTGATGCTCGTGATACAAACGTTTGTTGGGAGACCCCAAGAGGAGGGTGTGATGAGCACAGTGGTAGGTATTTCCCCTTAGTTAAGAACCAAGGTTATCAATCCAGTAGGAGAAAGAGGACCTTCAGAAGGTTGATGCCACTGACGGTGGTGCTGACGCTTCACCGGTGTCAGCAACAACGTGGAAGCTGCACACAACATGACCAAAATACTTTGCCCCAACGGAACAGTGAGGTTGTCAATCTCACCGGTCTTGCTGAAAACAAATATTAGACGTATAGTGTGGAAAACAGTGTATGCTTGCAGAAAGTAAAGAAAGCAGAAAATTGTTGTGGTTTGTTTAACACTGTGAAAAAATGGACAGGGTTCATAGTTTCACTAGTGGTGTCTCTCCATAAAAGATAGCATGTTGGGTGAACAAATTACAGCTGGGCAATCGACAAATAGAGGTTGCACCGTAGTGCATGTCGCACCCGGACTTCTAGAGGATACTCACAGCCCGCTAAACAGTAGATAATTGGCTTACGGGGTTTACCGGCACCCGCATCTCAATATGAGTAGGCCAACACGTAAACGTGTGACAACCAACCTCTACTATTCATCGTCTGCGTAAACCATCCCATAGAAATCCGACTACTTCCACTGACGTACTTCATAACATACACACATGGTACGTCAACGGCATTTGAACAAGTGATATCACAACAAATCTCTAAGACACAAAGAAATAGAAATAAGCGGCAAATAGCTCTCACTAGAGCAGAGATAGCAAATACAATCATGCAGAGGACACATGTCCCAACAATTCATCATTACATCACAGCGGAAGCATCCAAAGTGTCTGAGTACAGACAAGATCCAAATAGGCCTAAGAGGCCGGAAACGAAAAGACGGAGCCCATCCACGATGTCTCGGATCCTGCCCGGGTCCGCTATCTACTCGTCAGCAGCCTCGTCATACTCCACGTAGTAGCCACCATGGGGATCCTCGGAAACGTAGTCTGCAGAACACGCAGCCCCAAAGGGGTCAGTACAGACGAGTACTGGCAAGCAAGACGCACAAGATACCAAAGTGTACCCGGCAACACCAAGTACAGATGCTTTGGGTTCAACGGAAGATAGGTGATATAAAGATGCGGCAGCGGGCTGCTCTAACCAACTACAGAGACACGCTACAACATCCGGCTAAAAGAAGGGGATAAGATAGCGTATCGGAACCAACTACCACTATCCTCAAACAAACCCATCCTGGATCTCGCCCCTTATCCAAAGAAGCAATCCGAGGATAACTCACACAGTTGGATTAATGATGGTTCAGGTTATTGTGTCAATAAGCCTATTACTAGTCAAATTGATATTAATTAGGTGTAAGTTGTCTAATCCTTGTTAGCCAGCCCTATCACCAAGTCATCCATAACCGCGGACAACACGGCTTCTCGAGAAGATTAAACCCTGCAGGGGTGCACCAATTTGGCCGTACACGTAAGACTATCCTGCCTGACGGGGATCAAACCCACCAAGCGAAACACTCAACACAACCCAACTCTTCTTCGCATCAAGCCCAAAGAACCATGTGCTGTGCGTGCGCGGCTAATCGAGCCCCCACGAAGAAAAGGGGGACCCTCATAGCACTGGAAGACCACGCTGCCCTAAATGCCGACTACAAAAGTTCCACCCTGGCACCGAGGGTTCGTACCTGCATATGCGTGCATCAAATGGAAAGCCCGAACTAAGTGTGGCGATTTGGACGAGATGCGAATCGAATCAGAGTTGCGGGGGGCGCCCATACACGCTTCCCACATGCGGTTAGCGCGCTCAACATGGATCCAGAGGACAAGAACTTTTTCTGAGTTCGACACTAGCAGGCCTCAAAACCATACCCGGCCTCCTGCCGGTGCCTTATCATCAAATTAGCATTACCTCAAACATTAACAGGTTGTTGTTTAACTTCGAGCCCCCAGAACATAATAAATATGGTAACAGAAATAACGGACAACAGACTCGAGCATAAACAACCCTAAGCATGCTAGTAAGACACAGGCAACAAGCAACAGGGTTATAGGTGTGGAGGAATAGGCTATATCAGGGTTACAGGATAACATGTGATAGGATCGGAACACAAGCAACGAATCTTAAGGCTAGCAGGATAGACAACGGAAAGTATCGATATCCAGTGTGGAAAGGACACAATGGTTCAGGTGAGTGAATACTTGCCTGCAAACTCAGTAGCCTGGAACTGGGCTAACTCCTCAGAAGTAGTGTCGTAAACCTCGTCTGTCTCAACGTCGTCGTCTATTCGATAAGAAGCAAACAAACAACACAGAGAGACAAACAATCAATAACATGGCATAATGCACAATCATGGGATGATGCATGACAATTTAATTGATGCATCAAAGATAAGCTAGTTGACATGGTAACATAATTAAATGGGCCCATATGCAATTTGGATTGCAATGGAAAAGCTCATGAATTAAGGTTGAATTAAATGATCGACAACTAACCATCATGTGAAAGTTGATTAGAATGATGCATGGATGAAGAAAACAATAAGAAAACAACAATAGCTTCAATTTGAAAATGTTGTTTACCAAGTTTGGAATTTTATTTATTAAGTTATGAAATTTGGCTTCTTAAATGAGTTACACAAGCATTTGTTGTTTTCACCCATTTTAATTGTTCAAAACAGATAACAAAATTCATATTTGGAAAGAACAAAATTTTAGATGGAATACATATTTCATTTGTTGAAAAAGGAATAAAATGAGCAAGTTATTAATTTGACAATTTTAAATGCATTAAATAAGAAACAGTTGTTTTCAGCAATTTAATTTATTCAAAACAGAAAACAAAGTTTATATTTGGAAAGCTTATTCAATTTTGCATGGAAAACATATTTTACATGTTGGAATTGGATTTGAATTGCCCAAGTTATGAATTTTGCAATTTAAAAGGTTTAATTAAAGCATTGAATTATTGCACCACTTTTAATTAGGAAAAACAGTAAGAAAAATTGTATTGAAAAGGTTGAAAACATGTAGCAAATGTTTCACTGAACATTTTGAGCTATTAAACATAATTTTTGGATCATTATTGAATTTATTATGCAATTTTTCATAGTCATTTTTATTCTGCCCCTTTTAGTAAACAGAGGGAAACATGTTCAAATTTAATTTAATTGTGACCAAATAAAATACCAATGTGTAGAGTTTGTTAAGAAAATTTTTTAGAGCCCAAGTTTGCTCAAATTGGATGAACGGAACTCAAGTTATGAAATCCCAAAGTTTCAAATTTTTATTGCATTTTCTGTATTTAATTATTTAGTGCAAAATTTATTACAGGAACATGTTGCAACTTTGTTACTAATAGAAAGAGCACAAGATTATGAATCCACAGAAACTTGAATCATTGAAATTGGAGTAATATTCAATTTGTTATGAATTTTACAAATAAGGATTCAGATCTGTTTTTCTGGATTTCGGGAAATAAAAGAAAAAGGGCCAAAAAAGAGGTGGCTTTGTGCCTAAGGGGGGATTCGAACCCGGGGCTGCTGGGCGTGCGTACGGGGTGCTAGCCACTGGGCTAGTCGCTCGGGTTGTTGAAGGATACAGAGGCGTGGGGTTTTGAGGTAAGGGGTGCGGCTACTGTCGAAACTGAACGCAGTTCAGTTAACTGAACCGATTGGGAACAGGACGACGATCGACGACCAACGGCGACGTGCTGCCGGCGTGGGCGCGCCAGGGGGCTGGGCGCTCGCCCGCGGGGCTGAGGGGAGGAGAGAGGGGAGAGGCAGGGGTGCTCACCCTCGGCTCGACGAGCGGAATCGGCGGGCGAGAAGGTGATGGCGGTGGCGGACAGACGGCGGCGACGGCGGCTTGGCGGCGGCGAACGGCGGCCTCCCGAGCCTCGCTCCCTTCGGCAAAAGAGGAGAGGGAACCCTCCCGGTTCCATTCCCGAGGTTAGCAGGCGTCGAGGTGGCCTAGGGCGACGGCGAGGGGAGCTTCAAGTTCCGGTCATGGAGGCCATGGAGGTGGTGAGGTTCAGAGAAGAAATTGGACAGGGAGAGGAAGAGGGAAAAGGGAGAAGGTGGCGGCGGCTCGAGGAGGAAGAAAGGTGAGAGGGCTAGGTTAGGGTTTGGAGGGGGGAGAGGGTAGAAATAGGAGGGAGGAGGGAGCAGGTGAGCTGCTCGGTGGGGGAGGTCACTCCTCCTCTGTCTCCGTACAGAGGAGGAAGACGACAAGGAGGTGGGGCGCCTGGGCCTCGTGGGAGGTGTGGTGGGCTCAGCCCAAGTGGGCTGGCCTGCCCTCCCCCTCTTCTTTTTTTTGTTTTTGTTTCTAAAAATTTTTTTTTGCTGAAAGGAAAAGAAAGGAAAAGGAGAGAAATAGAAGGGGTTTTGGGGGATGAAAAATTTTGGTGATAATTTTTATTAGTTATTTATTACAAAAGCCCAGTTGTGCAAACTTTTGTTTTTCAAAAATTTAAATTTTGTTGCCGTTTGTAATTTAAATGCATTTGATTGAAATTGGTATTAATTGAGTTATTGACAAAAAGAAGCAAGTTACTAGTTTGGACTTTCAAGTTTTTGGAACCAAATAAATGGTTTGATTTGAAAGTTTAATTTGAATAATTGTAACATAACAAGTATGAAACAAGGGTTTGAATTTTGGTTTGAAAATTCAAATGGAAAACAATTGAAAACAAATGCAATGATTATGATGGAATGATGCAAACTAAATTTAAACAAAAGCAAACATTGTAAGGCTGTTTTTCATACTTGGGATGTTACAAAACGCCCCCCCTTGAAGGAATCGCGCCCCGAGATTCCTACTGAGAAGAGAAAAGGTCCGGATACTTCTTGCGAAGATCCTCTTCGGTCTCCCACGTTGCCTCTTTATCGGAATGATGAGACCACTGCACTTTTAAGAACTTGGTGCTCTTGTTGCGAGTTTTGCGCTCGGTCTCATCGAGAATGCGAACATGATGCTCTTCATAAGAGAGGTCTTCTTGCAGATCAATGGAATCATGATCCACTGCACGACCTGGATCTTTGAAGCACCTCTTGAGCTGTGACACGTGAAACACATCGTGCACCTTGGATAGCTTTTCTGGAAGTTCAAGACGATAGGCATTTTCTGCACGCCTTGAGAGAATGTTGAAAGGACCAATATATCTTGGTGCAAGCTTCCCTTTGACACCAAAACGATGAGTGCCTCTGAGGGGAGTTACACGGAGATATGCTTTGTCACCAGCTGCATAGACCATGTCCCTGTGCTTGCTGTCATAGTAGCTTTTCTGACGAGACTGAGCAATCCTCAGATTGTCACGAATGATGCGAACTTTCTCTTCGGCCTCGTTAACAATGTCAGGGCCTAAGAGTGAACGTTCACCAGCTCCAGACCAATTGATTGGACTCCTGCATCTGCGGCCATAGAGAGCCTCAAATGGTGCCATGCCTAGGCTTGCCTGGCTGTTGTTGTAGGAGAATTCAGCATATGGAAGACATTCCTCCCATTTCATGCCAAAAGAGAGACCACATGCTCTGAGCATATCCTCGAGAATCTGATTGACTCTTTCGACTTGCCCTTGAGATTGAGGATGGTAGGCTGTGCTGAACAGAAGTTTGGTGCCCAAGGCTTCTTGAAAGCTTTTCCAGAAATGAGAAGTGAATATGCTTCCACGGTCTGAGCTTATTTCCAATGGAACACCATGAAGAGGAACAATCTTTGCTGTGTAGAGCTCTGCTAACTGACTAGCTGAGATTGTCTCTTTGACAGGAAAGAAGTGAGCTACTTTAGTGAGTCGATCAATGACAACGAAGATTGCATCGTTGCCCCTCTTGGACTTTGGGAAACCAGTGACGAAGTCCATTTCAATCATGTCCCACTTCCACTCAGGGATTTTCAGAGGTTGGAGAAGACCGGCTGTTTTCTGATGAACTGCCTTAACACGTTGACAAACGTCGCATTCAGAAACTTATTGAGCAATTTCACGTTTCATGCTAGGCCACCAATACAGCGTCTTGAGATCCTGGTACATCTTTGTACTTCCAGGGTGTATGGAGAGAGGAGTTTCATGAGCCTCCTTGAGAATGACATCTTTGAGACTTTGAATTTGAGGAACTGCAATGCGTCCTTCGAAGAACACAGTTCCCTTGTCATCAATTGAGAAGCACTCAAATTTCTCATTGCCTGCCTTGATGTGTTCTACAATCTTCTTGATTTCAGGATCACGAAGTTGTTCAGAACAAATCTTGTCCTCGAGAGTTGGACTGGCTGTCAAGTTCGCAAGATAGCCTTGAGGAACAAGTCCAAGATTCAGCTTTTGGAATTCTTCATGAAGAGGAGGTTGGCTTTCCATGATCATGAGATTATTGCAATACGACTTGCGACTGAGAGCATCGGCCATAACATTAGCCTTGCTGGAGTGTAAGAAATGGTAAGATCAAAGTCTTTGATCTTTTCAATCCATCTCCTTTGTCTGAGGTTTAGATCTGGTTGAGTGAAGATGTACTTCAGACTCTTATGATCGGAAAAGATTTCAGTGCGATTACCCAACAAGTATTGTCTCCATTTCTTGAGGGCAAACACAACTGCTGCAAGTTCAAGGTCATGAGTGGGATAATTGAGCTCATGTGTGTTCAACTGACGTGAAGCATAAGCCACAACTTGACGTTCTTGCATAAGAACTGCACCTAGACCTTGGAGAGAAGCGTCACAGAATATTTGGAAAGGTTTGGAAGGATCTGGGCCAACCAGAACTGGTGTAGAAGTGAGTTTAGTCTTCAGGAGATTGAAGCTCTCATCACATTGTGGAGACCAAACGAACTTCTTGTCCTTCTTTGTGAGGTCAGTGAGAGGTTTGGCAATCTTGGAGAAGTTTTGGACGAAACGACGTCAATAGCTAGCCAAGCCTAGAAAGCTTCTTACTTGCTTCACCGTCATTGGAGGTTTCCAATCAACAATTGCTTTAACCTTTTCTGGATCAATGGCTATGCCCTTGGCAGAGATGACATGACCAAGGTAAGCAACTTCTGAAATCCAGAACTCACATTTGGAGAATTTGGCATAGAGACGATGCTCGCGAAGCTTCATGAGAGTGAGACGAAGATGTTCTTCATGCTCTTCCTCGGATTTGGAATAGACAAGAATGTCATCAAGATATACCACAACAAACTTGTCGATGTATTCATGGAAGACCGAATTCATGAGTCGAGAGAAGGTCGCCGGTGCATTGGTGAGACCAAAGGACATGACGGTGAATTCATATAGACCGTAGCGAGTGGTGAAGGCTGTCTTTGGAATATCCTCTTTTCTGATCTTTATTTGATGGTAACCCATTCTCAAGTCCAACTTGGAGAATATTGAGGCTCCAGCAAGTTGATCAAAAAGATCATCGATGCGAGGAATTGGATACTTGTTTTTGATGGTTTTCTCGTTAAGAGGACGATAGTCAACAACGAGTCTATTTGTGTGATTCTTCTTCGCAACGAACAGAGTTGGGCAACCCCAAGCCGAGGAACTAGGTTGAATGTAACCTTTTTCCATGTACATATCAATTTGTTCCTTCAAAAACTTCAGCTCGGGAGTTCCTATCTTATAGGGATGCTTAGAGATTGGAGCAGTACCTGTTTCAAGTTCGATCACGAACTCAACAGCTCTGTCCGGAGGCATTCCTGGCAACTCTTCTGGAAAGACGTCAGGGAAGTCACAAACCACCGGAACATTTTCAAGTGAAGGTAGAGGTTTTGCATCGAGGGTGCATAGCTGAATGGAACTTGATTCATGTGGAGAATAGATTATCTGGCCAGAAGGGTGGAACAGAGTTATTGACTTTTGAGCACAGTCAATTCTTGCTTTATTGGCCTTCAGCCAATCCATACCAAGAATGACATCAATGTCAGAATTGCCAAGCAGTATGAGAGAAGCAAGGAATATGTGGCCTCCAATTAGAATTTGATTTTTGTGACTGATCTTGGACGTTTGCATAGTTGCTCCAGGGGAGTTGACCACTAGCGGGGAACCCAAACCAACAAAAGGGAGTTTAATTGTTGTCGCAAAGATCTTTGACACGAAAGAATGTGATGCTCCGGTATCAAACAACACTTTAGCTGGATTAGAGTTTACGGGAAATGTACCGAGAACGACGTCAGGAGCTTCCTCAGCTTTGTCGATCTTGACATGATTCACCCTTGCGGTCCTCCCGACAGGCCTGTTGTTGGAGTTGAAGGCCTTAGGGGGGGAGCGTGCACCATTGCCTGGTTTGTGTTAGGACGAGGTGGTGGTGGAGGTAGCTGCCTCTGCGTGCACTTGTCGGCGTAGTGCCCCGTCTGCTTGCACTTGTAGCATGTGACGACACGAGGAGGCCCTGGCCTTGGCTGCCCCATCGAAGCCCTTTGATCATGCATCTGAGCAGGGTTGGGTGGGCGGGGAGCGAAGCCTGGAGAAGTTTGGGCGTATGGAGCCCGAGTGACAGCACCATTTGGTACCCAGATGCGGCGCTTCTGCGGAGGGGTGGTCATCTTGGAGGAGGAACCACCTCACGCGAGTGCTTGCGAGACTCCTCGAACGCCTTGCGCCCATTTTCTTCATTGCGCGGTGTTAACGAGATCCTCGAAGCTGTTGGCCTTGACGTTTGTGAGGGCATACTTGAGTTCCGGGTTAAAACCTCTGCGGAACCTTGCCATCTTCTTAGCTTCAGTGGACACCTCTCCAGCGTACCGAGCGAGGCGATTGAACTCACTCTGATACCCGATGACGTCCAACTTGCCCTGCTTGAGAGAGCAAAACTCCTCACGCATCCTTTCCATGAGACCATCTGGAATGTGGTGCTTCAGGAAGGCTTCCTTGAAACAATCCCACGTGACTGGCATCCCAGTTCTCATGGCCTGGAAGTTTTCCCACCAAGTAGCTGCCTGACCCTTCACCAGATAGAAGGCATACTTGACCTTGTCTTCTTCAGCTACGTGTGCAATCTCCAGAGCCTTGGCTATCTCACGGATCCAGTCATCAGCGTCCAGAGGCTCGCGTGTGGCCACTAAAGCTCTTGGGCCCAGACTGAGATACTCCTTGATGCTGACTCGTGGAGCTGTCTGGTTGATGTGCTGATTAGCTTGAAACTGGGCCATCTGCGTCATGACTTGGGTCATCTGAGTCAACAGCTCCGCGATTGGCGGTGGCTCAGGCGTGTTGTTCCTTGTTGGCGGCATCCTGAATGGAAATGCATTTTAGCACAACAATAGAAAAAGGATAGACTTGGAAACCGAAAGAGAGATTATTCCGACGCATGAATAGACAACCACAAGGTTCACCATCACATGTTCAAGTACATCAGAATATCCAACACATCATAAATGGTTCGAATGCCAAAGGATAACTAAACATAGCTAAGAATGGATACATCGGTACTCCCATGCTCATCACGCAGGACGGCGGCTAGGAGTACGGCGAGAGGTACGGTGAGGAGGACGCCCACGAAAGTAGGTGGAACGACGATCCACGTAGATCTGACGTGGTCCGAGACCGACCCTAGGCGTGGTGAAGTACATAGCGTTGACTCCTTGTGCTCCAAAGCGGGGAATCCCAGTGTGACCAGCACCAAGGTTGAGGAGTGGACCTCTGATCGGCTCGTAACCTCCAGCATCTGGCAGACGACGCCCAACTGGCTGATCGAAACGTGCAAAGAGCTCGTCTCCAACAAAGTCTATGGTGTAAGTCGCCAGACGAGTCAAAGCAAGGTAAAGCTGCTCTCCGACTGAAGCCAACTCCTGAGATAGTGTGCGGGCAACTGCGTCACTGTGCCTCACAAACTGAACGGTGGTGTGCAGCCTGGAGTTATCATGCTCGTAGACATCCAAGTTGTCATAGAGAGTGAAGTGAGCTCCCTCCAAAGTGATGTAACCACGGGGGATGTGGCGATAGATAGAATCGTCAAATCCCCAGTAGTCAGCACGAAGGACGGTGAGGCTCACATAAGCTGCCTGCTGCACAGCCATATCCACTGTGGAACCCACTGCCTCGTAGCGGTGGACTACAAGATACCAGTCTTCAAACCTGTTGACTGCAATGTGGAATATGCAGCCACGAAAAGGATTCGTGGGTCAGTACGGTTAAGTACTGGCAAGTGGATAAACCATACTCACAAGATACCAGCGTAACCCATCATCACAAGATACAAATACTTTGGGTACAACGGAAAGGAAGGGATTATTGCAAAGATGCGGCAGCGGGCTGGTCTAACCAACTACAGAGACACGCTACAACATCCGGCTAAAAGAAGTGGATAAGATAGCGTATCGGAACCAACTACCACTATCCTCAAACAAACCCATCCTCGATCTCGCCCCTTATCCAAAGAAGCAATCCGAGGATAACTCACACAGTTGGATTAATGATGGTTCAGGTTATTGTGTCAATAAGCCTATTACTAGTCAAATTGATATTAATTAGGTGTAAGTTGTCTAATCCTTGTTAGCCAGCCCTATCACCAAGTCATCCATAACCGCGGACAACACGGCTTCTCGAGAAGATTTAACCCTGCAGGGGTGCACCAATTTGGCCGTACACGTAAGAATATCCCGCCAGACGGGGATCAAACCCACCAAGCGAAACACTCAACACAACCCAACTCTTCTTCGCATCAAGCCCAAAGAACCACGTGCTGTGCGTGCGCGGCTAATCGAGCCCCACGAAGAAAAGGGGGACCCTCATAGCACTGGAAGACCACGCCCTAAATGCCGACTACAAAAGTTCCACCCTGGCACCGAGGGTTCGTACCTGCATATGCGTGCATCAAATGGAAAGCCCGAACTAAGTGTGGCGATTTGGACGAGATGCGAATCGAATTAGAGTTGCGGGGGGCGCCCATACACGCTTCCCACATGTGGTTAGCGCGCTCAACATGGATCCAGAGGACAAGAACTTTTCCTGAGTTCGACACTAGCAGGCCTCAAAACCATACCCGGCCTCCTGCCGGTGCCTTATCATCAAATTAGCATTACCTCAAACATTAACAGGTTGTTGTTTAACTTCGAGCCCCCAGAATAATAAATATGGTAACAGAAATAACGGACAACAGACTCATAAACAACCCTAAGCATGCTAGTAAGACACAGGCAACAAGCAACAGGGTTATAGGTGTGGAGGAATAGGCTATATAAGGGTTACAGGATAACATGTGATAGGATCGGAACACAAGCAACGAATCTTAAGGCTAGCAGGATAGACAACGGAAAGTATTGATATCCAGTGTGGAAAGGACACAATGGTTCAGGTGAGTGAATACTTGCCTGCAAACTCAGTAGCCTGGTACTGGTGAAAGTGCATGGTGCCCCATATGTGGTTTTGGTAATTACTGACAATCCCTATGGACTAATGTTTGCATTGAGTTATCCTTGTAGTTCTTGTTCATAGGAAATAATGGAGTTCATGTGTTGAACTCTATTAGCTTCCTTGATGGCCATTGTTATATTCAAGGATTTATATGAAGAATGGTCATGGTTTGAGTTGAGGTTATTGCTAGTGTGTCTTGAAGAAAAGTATTATGTTATCCTTCATGGTTATCTTCAAGACATCATCATTTGAAGTGAGAAGAAAAGATACAAGGTTGATCAAGCTAGTGATCAACACACAAAGCTACACGATGTACCAAGTGGGATTGTGTATCTCATGGTATGTAAGCAATTGCCAATATAGCTTTGTGATCTAACCCATATATGTGTGTGTGGCATCTCTATGTGTGGTTAGGTATCTTTCCATGGGAACGAACAAAAAGGAAGATTTCATATTGCCCATGATCTATGTCATCGTCAAGCGGTGTTCATCACCTAGCTTGACGTGGAAACTCAAGTGAAGCATCTAGAAGAAATCCTATGCTTGAATCTTGCCACCCATATGGAGATTATGGTCAAGTGAAGATGGTCATGTGAGAAGCTCTATAATATTAGCTTATGGGGGAGCAACTCACAATCTTCACGAAGCGAAGCGCAATCAAGAAAGGTGGTCCAACTTGAGGTGATTAAGATCATCATCATCTAGCTCAATTGGATTGCGCAAGGCAAAGGTATGACTTAGATAGGGTTTCTATTTTACCGGTCTCATTATGCTAGTTGGGAGACCGGATTATAGGATAGATAACCGTACTATCAAGAGGGGCTCTTGAATGCATATCTTGATCGTATCTATCGTAGATAGCTCAAACCTTTGCATACTTGGCATCATCCTTCTTGGTTCTTATTTGGGTTTCTCCATGTAAGGTTTTAGAGCTTGTCATGTTCTTCATGTCAAGCTCAAGTTCATCAAAAATGGATTTCGTATGAAAAACTTATCGCATTTTTGTTGTTGGAGGTTTCTACCGGTTGTCCTTTATTGACAGGCCAAACCTTTCATCATTTGGTTTTATATTCCAATTTGTACTATGATGTTTCTCTGCATATTCTTGTAGTTCTCGTCGTTGCCATTTCAACGATCCCAAGAACATCGAAAACGGAGTCCGGATGCAAAAGTTACGACCGTTTTCGTATAGGGTGTTCTGCAGTTTTTTCCACCAGCGGAGGCTCCGGTGGTAGCTCCGCCGGAAACCCCTTCGGATTGATGTTGGCGGAACCTCCGGTGAAACCACCGGAGGCTCCGGTGGTTGGGGCATTTTTTCAGCCATTTTGATGTCCTAACTCATCCGAGGGGCGGAGGTTCCGTTGGTTTCACCGGAGGTTCCGCCCCTGCGCGAATTTTCCTCCAACGGTTGGATATTTGGGTGACCTATTTAAGGGGCCTTCTTCCCCAATGGTTCCCCAACCTTTTGGGAAAGTTTGACCTCCATTGTTGACCTCCAAAAGCTTGCTATCTCTCAATCCCTCCAATGATTCTTGCTTCCACTTGAGGGAAAATAGAGAGGAGATCTAGATCTACCACTTCACCAATCAATCCCTCCTCTTTGTGAGGGGAATCTATTGGATCTAGATCTAGGGATTCATTTGTTGTTTTCCTTGTTCTTCCTCCTTCCTCCCTCCATAGCATTAGTTGCTTTGGTGGGATTTGGGAGAGAAGTTCTTGACCACTTTGTGTGTTCTTGCCATTGCATTAGGTGCATCGGTTTGAGTTCCCCACGAGATTCTTGAAAGAGAAGTTCGTGAGCTTGTTACTCTTGGGTGCTTGGTCACCGGAGAGATTGTTCCTCTTGGGTGTATTGAGCACCCTAGACGGTTAGTGCTTGGGGCTTCCACCTTGTTGCAAGAAGCTTCGTTGAGAGCCTCCAATTGAGTTGTGGAGATAGCCTCAACCTCGTGTAAGGTTTGGTCAACGCCTTCAAGTCGACCTCATAGTGGAAACGAGCATCTCCCTCACCGAAGAAGCTCAAGGAGAATAAGGTGTGCACATCCGTGCTATTGAGGAGCGCCTAGGTGGCCCCCTCTCCAATGAAGACGTACTTCTCTTGGGAAGGAACTTCGGTAATCACACCGGTGTCTCCTTGTGCTTCGGTTATCTCTATACTCTAGCTCGTTACTTATGCATTTACCTTTGTGATAGCCATCGTGCTTGAAGTCATCTATCTTGCTATCTCATAGTTGTATATCATGCCTAGCATAAGTCGTTGGTGCACATAGGTAAACCTAGCTTGCATAGGTTTTGTGCTTGATAAATTAAACGCTAGTTTTATTCCGCATTTACTCAAGCCTAAACCGTAATTTTTTAAAGCGCCTATTCACCCCCCTCTAGGCGGCATCCTTCTACTTTCAATTGGTATCAGAGCCAAGGCTCTCATTGTTAGGCTTCACCGCCTTGAGAGTAATGATGTCGCTTAGTGAATTAGTGCAAGATCCCACATTTCATTTCGATGGAACAAACTATGATCTTTGGAAATTTCGCATGCTCATTTATTTCCGGGTCATGGACCCCACACATGGAGCAAATTGTAGAGATGGGTTTTTCTCCTCCAAAGGATCCTCAAAATCCAACTTTAGAGGAAGAGAAAAACTTATCTCTCGATGCTCTTGCTATTAATGTGTTTTTCCTTCTTGTGAGCCTTGTAGTTATTAAGCCACTTTTTCCTATTCGGAATGCTCATGAATTATGGACAAAGCTTCAAGATAATATGGAGTGTCCAATATTATTGTGGATGATTGCTCTCCCTCCATCTCCGGTCGTGATGAGTCTCAACTTCTTCTACTTCACCAACATGTGGTAAGCCACAAACTAATGAGATGTGAGTAGTGATAGGCTTTGCAATAATGAGTGAGATTATTATTGATGATCCTTCATCTCTATCTTATTGCAATGTCTCATCTTTGGACTTAAACACAACTAGCACAAAAAATGTTTACATGCTTGTGTTGATAGTCTTTGCATATCATGTCGTCATTGCTTGACTAAATCTCATGATGATATGCTTGCTTTCTTGTTCCCATGATAAAAATGATTGTGTTTCCTCTAGTATTTGTATGGCTAACAATTTAAAGGAAACTCAAACTCTCTATGAACAAGATGTGGACTTGAGTGGTGCCTCAAGTAATGATTCATCATTATCTACCACATTTTGGCCAAGGATTCAAAGGTATCTTCCACTTTGAACCCCAATATATATTATGATGATAGTAGTGATGATGATGTTGATGTTGGTAAGGAAGATGATGACGAGTCTAAGAAATTACGCTTATGGTTCGCAAGCCTTGTTGGTGAGACCAAAGAAAATGTGAATGCTCTCCTAGAACAACTTGATGAGGCTAACTCTTGTAGATGAAAAGGAGGATATCATCGTGACTTTCGAAAGTCATAGTGGTAGTCATTCTAACAAGGACAAAGAGCTTGAAAAGGCTTTTGAGAAAGAGTGGTCCCTTAGATCTTCTCTTGAAGAGAAACTATATAGTCTAGAAGAAACATATGCTATTAGCGTTTCTAAGCTTAGAAGGGACAATGAGTTATCTCTTTCTCTTTCTAATGAACTCAAAGCTAAAAATGTTGATGCTTGTGCTACTAATTCTATTTCTTGTGAAGCATCCACATTAAAGGAGAATGTTGAGCTACGAGCTCAACTTGAGTTGCTAACTAGTAATTATGGGAAATTGGAAGAAACTCATGAAAAGCTCTCAAGCTCTCATAAGGATTTCTAGTCTCCCATGAGAGTCTAAATTAGCTCATAAGGCTATGTTAACTAAGGTAACATCTTGTGAGCCTCATGTGGATAAAGGCACAATATCTACTCTAAATGCTATATTGCCTTGTGCTAGTCCTAGTAATTCATCCTCTCATAATGTTCCCACATCTTATGATGAATTGCTTTCCTTACCTTGTTGCTCTAATAATTATGCATCTACTTCCTCTAGCTCTTGTGTTGATACTAACCATGTAGAGGAAATCAAAGAGCTCAAGGCCCAAGTCACTTCATTGGAGAAAGACTTGGAGAAGTGTCATAAAGGGAAGTCCACACTTGATAATATGTTGAGTGTCCAAAATCCCCAATGACAAGAGAGGACTTGGATTCATTTCCAATCACAAAACAAGTCCAAGGTCGACAAGAAGAAGGGCCATGAACAAGTCAAGAATTTGGCGAATATTGTTTGCTTCAAGTGCAAGGTTGAAGGGCATCATGTTAGATCATGCCCTATGAACAAGAAGAAACTTAGCGAGAAGCAACAAGGGAAGCGGCCACAAGTTCAACCTCAATCTCAACTTCAAGTTGAAGAAAGGCCTCTTCCTATGAAGACTCAAGCTAATGCTTCTCAAGTTGAGAAATCAACTAAGAAGAATGGAAGGAGTCGTTGTTGCTACTTATGTCGTGAAAAGGTCCATCTTGCTTCTTCATGAACTAATGGTACATTATCCAACCCTATCATAATTGATGATGTGTATTCCATTCGGAAGGATGATGTGGGCAATGTGTTTGCCAAATATGTTGGTACTCAAAGTGGTGTCAAGAAAAGAACCATTTGGGTTGCCAAGCCTATTGTGACTAACCTCTTAGGACCCAACTTGGTTGGGGACCAACAAGCTCAAACTTGATCAATATGTGTTATCGGAGGGCATTGGAGACTTGGCTATATCATGAAGAATTAAGGGATCTTCATCAGTATATTTTCCTTAAGCCAAGTCATTTGGATTATCACGTCTCTATCTCATATTCCATGCTCCTTCTTGCGGTAACTTGTATTTATTACATTATATATATACATTGAAAGTTGCTTGCCCCTTTGCATATATTGGTTTTGTACCTTGCTTGTATTTTTTATATTTTGTGCTTACTACTTACTTATCCTTGAGTAATCTAGTATGTGTTTGTCGGTTCGCACAAAATGTATGTATGAGTTTGCTTTGAGCCTAATTGCATCTTGTGTGTATCTTATTTGGCTCTTTTGAGTGATTAATGGACTATCCCATTTTGGGAGAGTAATATGCCTTTGGCACTTCACAATCCCAAAATGTGTGTACATGAGGAATACCACATAGTGTTGATATTTCAATATTATCTAGTCTCTATGTGGTATCTCGTACTCATGAGAAATTCCAATTCTAATGTCTATTAATTATCTCAAGTTGGTTTTTGTTTGCCTCTTGCTAAGAAGATACGAATTATCACATTATGGGGGAGTAATATGTTTGTGCATATTACAAGCCTAAAGAATGTGAACATTTAAGGTTTTGCCACGTACAATTGATATTGTTAATTATCTTATTCCTATGTGGCATGTGTGCTCAAACAAGTTCCAATTTTCTTAATGATTTTATTTGCTCATCTTTGGTATCTTATTCGTGAGAGAGTTTCTTGGTGCGGTTTTCCACAAATTAGCACTAGAATTTACCTTCTCGAGAACCGGTTGCTTCTTGATATATTAATCATTTCTTTGCATGATCATTTGACTATTGAAGCACCAAGAATCTCTATTTAAGTATGGTGTTTTCATTCCTATCTTTTACCACATACTTATGTTTTGTGAATATGATTGTGAACAAATATACCACCGAGAAATATCTCATACATCTCTTGTCTTTGACAAGTTATAATAATTTGTGGTAAGTTTATTGATCATATTTACTTTGTCCATTGCTCTAAAATTGCCTTGTTTCTTGCCAAGGATTTGTTTGGTTCAAACTCCTTTGTGTCTTCCTTACTCTACTCAAAATTTGTTTTATGCTTTATTGAGTTAGGAAAAGCAATGATCCCATTCGTGTGCACTCTTATTCAAAGTCATACTTCTTTGTGTTGCATTTATTGGGGAAGCTATCCTACATTGAGTAGAACAATTCTTTAATTGGTATTGCATCTTATTGCTTTTCTTGAGCTTGACTAGTGTTTGAACAATATATATGGAGAGTAATGATTCCATTGTGTGCATATTGTATTCAAATGCAATATCATAATTAATGCACTATTATTGGAAGAACTATCCTATATGTGTTTGAACACTTGTTGTCTTGAAATTGGTATTTTATCCCAATGACTTGTCTCTTTGGAAGACGAACATTTTTCGTCTTGGTACTTTGTGTGCCATCATGAAAAGGGTAGAGAGTTTGTTTATTCGTTGATGTTGTTTTTGTTATCTTCTCTATTTGATTTCCTAAATCATGTGTTGATTTGGGGTTTTGATATAACTTGGACACTTTGTTTAATTTAATCTCTTGTGAGTGCCTTCTTTGTTTTAATTGGTATTTTGTCCAATTTGTATCTTGTTTGGTTCTTGAAAGTTTTGTGCATGTATATTTACTATGTATATTCTTTGACATGCTTACTTTCGTTGATCGAATATATAGGATAAACTCCATCAAATCCTAAATGGCTAAGATGCGCATAAAATTCAAATTCATATTAATATGCATATATTTATGTGGAGTTTGTCTTATGTATTGTAGTTGTTCTAACTACTTTGGACCCAATAATTTTGGGAACCATTTTGTACTTGATTTTTGTTTTTAGGTACAATAGAGATACATTGGTTGCTTGCTCCATTCATAAGGAAGGAGTTCTCACCATCATATCATAGGAGTCAAGCTACGATGATTATCAAACTCGCATCCTCTTCATCACCAATGTCGTCTCGGTAACAAGTATCTATTCCATGCATACATTTTTAGCTTTCAATCTTGTGTAGGTTGCATCTTGACATGAATTCCACTTGTTGCATTCCATTTGGCTCTTGCAAATGTCTTATCAAAAACATATTTATTGCAACTATGAGTAAGCCGGGATGATTACATACTAAGGGGATATTTATAATCAATTTCATGATTCACCAATCCAAGTATATTAATCTAGTAACTTCTACTTTAAGTCTCTCATATGCAATATTTATGAATTTCAAAAAACCATTTGAATCTTTTGTGATATGCGTTACCTTTCTCGAAGCATTCCAACTATCACTTTTCCCTTGTGATGTTTGTGATGCTTTGATGAGTTTATTGTTTGTCCATCTATATCCCCTTAATATTAAACTAATCCTAGTGCTTTGCTTTCAAACAAAAATCTTATTGGTATATTTATGAACCTATCTTGGATATCATGTTCTTTACCCTTGTACCTATTTTTGTGTGTGCATATTTCTTTGGGGAATATATCTTTGTGATTGGTGTCCACTTAGAAACTTATACACACGAGAATAGTTACATCTTTAATTGATATTCTATTTCTTTAGTGACCATGTTTTATTGCTTTATATTACTTGGTGGTTCCTAAAAGGCACAAGCTTTTCTTTTCTTTGGTATTCCTTTGGAATCTTATAAAGCTTGTGGACATATGTGTTTTATCATTTGTTGGTTTGTGTGTATGGAAAGACATATGCACTATGTGACTCATATATTAAAGACTATGATGAAGCATTTCATCCTATTAGTCTCCTACAAATGTCCTTCCTTGTCACACTCATCTCTTTCGGTTGAGTAAATCTTTACTTGTCGCTTCTTGATCTTAATTGCTCAACTCTTGTTTGTTTGCAAGTTGGTTTGCTACATTTCCTATCTATTCTCTTGCTCTTGTTTGTGTTCAAAATTATCTAGAAGGGAGTGATGATTCCATGTTGTGCACATTATATAGTAATTCAAATCTAACATTGTGCATGTACCTTGGGGAGTTCCCTCTTGATATTCTAGAACACTTGGTTGATCTTATCATAATATTGATTTTGGTCAATCGTTTTTTTTTGGATCCTTTGGTTGGTTGCTTCTTTATGAAAGTATCCTTCAATTTGACTTTACTTGTAAATCTTTGGATCCTCAATATAGTTTGATCTCCTCCATCTATTCCTAGTTGGATACATGCTCTTGATTTCACTCATATCATGAGGAATGCATACACTATGGGGGAGCTCGTATTATATTTGCCTTCTAATCTTTTTTCCCATCTTGGCAATGGATGCCAATGGGGGAGAAGTTTAGAGGGTTTAAGGGAATTTGGTTCTATGCTTTAGTTTCGTTCTTAAGCATTTGCCTTCCATGCTATTGAATCCTTGCTCTTTGTTTTGCATGGTTGCTTAATTCATCATATAAACCCTCGTAAAAAGGATTGTCATCAATTACCAAAATGGGGGAGATTGAAAGTGCATGGTGCCCCATATGTGGTTTTGGTAATTACTGACAATCCCTATGGACTAATGTTTGCATTGAGTTATCCTTGTAGTTCTTGTCATAGGAAATAATGGAGTTCATGTGTTGAACTCTATTAGCTTCCTTGATGGCCATTGTTATATTCAAGGATTTATATGAAGAATGGTCATGGTTTGAGTTGAGGTTATTGCTAGTGTGTCTAGAAGAAAAGTATTATGTTATCCTTCATGGTTATCTTCAAGACATCATCATTTGAAGTGAGAAGAAAAGATAAAGGTTGATCAAGCTAGTGATCAACACACAAAGCTACGATGTACCAAGTGGGATTGTGTATCTCATGGTATGTAAGCAA